>CM024695.1:33480996-33787086 GCA_014182845.1 Corymbia calophylla
ATGGAAAGGTAGAACCGGAAGGAAGGGTGCAACTTGCAGAATCATTGCAGAAAAAGTACCGAGGCACTTCGCAATAAGTTGCCGCTCCCTGTTTGCAATAAGAACCCAGCAATCGAGTTTTGACCTGTAAACGTTATTGTTACGCATGCCAGACAGATCCCGATGGATACCAGCTCCTCCACTACTCCGCCTGTCTCCTCCTTTCTGCTTCCTTAGCATTGTCCGACCAACATTGTAACGACCGCCAAAAACCCTCACCACAGGTTCAAGTTCAAGCACTCGTTCGAGAAAATTGGCATGCCGTGTCCGTGTTGGATTCGCGGCGATAGTCTCTGTGTTTCCTTTCGAGCTTTACATATGGAGGGGTTGGACTTTCTCGCCTTCGCCCTTTTTCCCCCAACTTGGCATTTGTGTAAAGTCAGCTTGCATGCACTACGCCACTTGACTACTCGATCTAAATCCTTATGGAATGTAGGGTGTGACTTGTGGTTGAAAAGACCCGGATCGGAAGTGGTGTGAATTGCTTAATATGCCCTAGTCGACTCATGAGTGATTGGTTTAATCTTTTAAAAGAAGAAAAGTATAACTGAACATGTTGATGTGCTTAGGCTCAAACTGTCTTTGATGATCTCCAAAATTTTCTTTTATCTGTCTCACTTTAATTCTCAACTCATTCTCACTTTTACTATACCTCTTTGTAAAGTGTGAAAGTGAACTCCACACCTAAGCTAAGCATCTCCACCTAGTCTTATGAGAAAATGAGGAATCAAACTTCCCAACTCCCCTTCCCATGTGAGAAAGGTAGTGAGTGGAGCAATCCCCAGTGATTGATCTCTGACATTGAGGTGTTGAATTTTTGTTGCATTTCCTAATAAGAGATTTTAAAGTCGATGGCGATTGGTGGGGCCCCAATGTATTTTGATATTCATTGTCTACTCTAAGGAAGAAATCTCACCATAGAAGATAAGTAGTAAGAACGGATGCGATGCTTTTAAGAACAGCATGCGTTCACATGGGATTTCATGTTATCGGCGATTTTCAAGTTCAAATTATCAACTACTGGGTATGTGGGTCATGTGCATTCTATTAAGTAAAGGTGAAAATCAAGAGCGGGTGACAGTTCAATTACACCGAAGGGTGTCATCGATCTTTCTATAATAACCGTGCAATGGAAAGGCATTAGCCACATCATTAACAACTGGATTAACAAAATGACAAGAGCAATGGACATGGCCCAATACACTAGCCTGGCATAGCCTTAACACAGTATGTTCCACTTAAACCCTACTTTGGACAAACAATCAATACAAAGCAAGGAGCAAACACCACATTTTACAGCTAATTTCGTACCTCTTTCACCTTAAAGGAGGAAAACCTCAAAAGATACTTGACCCACCTTGTGTTCTCTTCTTTTTGGGCTAAGGGCCCACTTTGTAATTACTTGCAATCGCCCGGTAAATAGTAAATTAATGATGGTTTTGACAGCTGTAAACAAGGGTTCTTCCACCCCGAAAAAAAAAAAAAAAAAAAAGGACATAAACTTTTGCCTGAATGATGTTTCCAGGCCCTAATGTTGTTTCTAATTGAACCAAAGATAACCAGGCCTCATGCGGACCGACGTTTTTCTCTCTAAACAAGCAAAACCACGTCGTTTGGAAGCCAAATATGGAATTTCAAGTGCAAGGGGAGAGAGAGAACTTCAATTTAATTTTGTGAAAAACCCCAAGCCCCAATTCAAGTACCTTCTTCTCTTTGGAAATATGATTTGAAGCCCGAATATCTTCAAAAGAGATTTCATCTTGATGGTTTACCCAAGTCACGTCTATTGACATGACACTCGTTGTTTGCTATGTAAGTGTTCATTTACCATTTTAGATGCCTCATTCGTCACATTTTAGTCAAAATTGTCCTTCGATTAAAATCGGTACCTTCTTTTTCCGACACTCGAAAGGTTGGGGCAAGATTGTCCCCCGACACGAAATATGGTGCCTTTCTAAGTAATACTTGAAACTTATGGCTGAAATTATCCGAACGAAAGTTGGTTCCTTTTTTTTTTTTTGGAATCCCCCTTCACACAAAGAGTTAAAACACACTTTTACTAAATTGGGTTTAGAGCCCAATGGGCCTCTGAAGTTCCGGGCGTCTCAGACCCGGCCCGACCCGGCCAATGACATAATCATGAGTCAACGGTCAACGCCCTGGTCTTTTTAGAAAGGGTGCATGTGAAACGAAACATGGACCATCAGACGTGCATTTCTACCCGATTCAATGCGAGGCAAAGGACGACACAACCTGGAAGAGTTTGTCGGACCATCCAACGTCCATTTCATAACATCGGAAAGTCTGAAATTCTTTTCACACGCCAGCATGAATTTGTCAAGGAAAAGTCAAGAGTTGTTCTTTCCTTGCGCAATTTATCCACGTCTTAGCCAAGCTTTTCGTGATTTTTATTTATTAAAATAATATTTAAAATTTCGAATAAGATCATACATAATCTTTTTAAGCTTGAGTTTAGTAATTAATGTGTTTATCATGGATTAAAGTTGTGTCGGACTTGAATCTTAAACACACCATCTAGCTAAGGTTAAGTTTCAAAGAGCTAATTCTGGTCAAGCTCAAACGAGATCTCCGAGCCCAATATTTGAACTAAGTAAGAGTAAGCACTTTTTCACATGATTTTATTGCATATATATGAATTGCTAGAGAAATGGACATCTAATAGGCTATGACCAAATTAATCTCCATTAGATGGTTCACGATGTTGAGAAAAGATAGTGCGATATATGATGATTAATGAAGTTGAGAAAATAAAGAGTGATATATGATTAAATGTTATTCCGGTCTAGAAAAATTCATTAGCCCATCTTCAAGCAACATGCTAATAGAATAACTAAACTGCTATGATAAAAACCAAAGTCAATAGGGGGTGTTAGTCTGTAGCTTTTCACTGATCAAGAGTTACTAGACATTTGTGCCAAAGTTCATGGGATTAATAAATTCAAGGACTCTTGTGTGACTATGCCAAAGTTGAGGGGCTTTTGAGCAAAACTTGTTATATTTACAAGTGAAATGCATATCGAATGACAATGTCTCAATTGCATTGTCTCAGTGACACAGGAGGATAGGTAGATGGATAAAGCCTAAATTGCACGCAACGAAAATAAATTTGAAATTGTCACTTCTACTTTTAGATTAACTCTATTCAAGAGAGTTAAAGGAGTTTGAAATGTTAATAAATTACAACAAAAAGGGAAGATGAAATCCACGATTTTCTCCCATTTTGAAGCTTTTTCCATCCAATGACCACTTACATAGAATTAAATTTAATAACTTCGGGGGAAGACACCGAAGATATTTCACCTTTCACCTAATGTCCACCGGTGCAATCTTTACTTTCAAAAATACCAAATAGATAGTCGAGCTTTACCTTGAAAATCACTTTTTATCCTTCATACTCAATAACCATATTTATAAAACCATCATTTCCTTTCAAAAAAAATGCCCATCCTCAATCCTATCTTCTCGTACACCATTGGAAACATTTAAAACCGTATCGCGCAAACCTTAGGAAAAATACTAAAATGGATTTGCAAGGAGGGATGATCTGATCTTTCCGATTCCCCTCATGGATCATAATACAAGAGGAGCAATTATATTTCCCCCGTGGATGTTCTTCGTTCGATGTTTCCTCCGAACGACGTCGCCCATCAAGAAAAACCAACAAGAACATCAAGAAAAAGCAGCAGGAGTACGAAATTGGAAACAGCAAGAAGAGAAAAAAAAAGCAAAAAGGAAATAATAATAATAATGATAATAATAAAAACAACCGGGTACCATAAAACCATCCGAGGTTTGTAAATTTATGTGTCTCCCCATTTTCGCCCTTACCCTTTTCTTAAAAATCGCAACTTTAATCAATTTCACCCTTCATCTCCGTCTTCTCTTTCCCCTCCTCTCTCTCTCTCTCTCTCCAGTTTTCCAAGATTTGATTTTTCAGATCCGTTTCGGGAAATTTCCCTCCCAATTCCTCTCGCATCGCGCGATCCGCTCGTCTTCCTCTTCTGGGTCATCCGCCATTTCTCGATCCTCGTCGATCTCCCGTCGCTGCTCGAGCTTCCGGGTGCGAAAATGCGCGCGCTCGGGACCTAGGGTTTGGCCGGGAGCTCCTTCCCGCTTGCCAATTGTGCATGAGGACCTGGTGCTGCTGCTTATGGTTGTGCATCGGTGACGACATGGGGGGAGAAGCCAAGTCTTCCGCCGGGAGGGGCTGGAATTCCGACGACGAGGCCGATTCCGAGAATGGGGACGACTTCGCCGACCTGGCGGTGAGGCTAGGGTTTGCGGACGGCGACATCGAGGAGCAAATGACGTTGTTCCAGGAGATGGAGATGGCGATGAACGGAGGCGACGATCCGGACCCGTTGGCGGGCGGCGGCGGCGGCCGGGCTCGAGAGGGCCGGGGGCTCGGTCGGAGCTCGGGGCGCGCGGCCGGCGAGAGCTCGGGTTCTGTATCTGGTGCGGCAGCGGCAGTGGCAGTGGCGTTGCAGGAGCGGATCACGATTGGCACCATAAGCGTGCCAAATTTCATGCTGATACCGGGTGAGGCGATTGCTTACTTGTTCGTAATGATGTGAGTTTGTCTTTGGTTTTAGGTTGCTCCATGTTGCGGATTAAGTGATTAGGTCAAGCGGGATTTTCTTTTTCATATTTGCGTGGTTGTGTATACTACAAATCTACTTGATGATTGTTCGGGAACATATAGCGACGGACATGCAAATAGTGATTTTGGTTTGTGCTTCCATATATGGCTTTTATTGCCACAATTAGAAATGTTTGTGAAACCCAGGAGCATGAGTCCCAACTCGTTTTCTCTTTCGAGAGAATGGTGCATAAATCGATTGAGGGCCTGCATATAGTTGATATGCCCCGTCTATACTTGACTCTTGGAAGAAATTGAGCCTGGCAGCATTAATGTTGGTTTTGCAAGAAGCATTATGGATTTGGTGCCACTTTTGCATGCAGTTTTCCTTCTTTCTTGGCATCGAACTCTCTTTTGCGGATCGTCAATCGTGGGCTTCTGCAAAACGGTTTTGAGCTGCTTTCGAGGATCATTCTTTGAATCCATATGTCTGTTCCCAAATCATGAAAATGTTGCAAAAAAAAAAAAAAGCCGATATTTTTAATGGGGGCTGTAGAACAAATAGCTGGTGAAATGGAACAACTGTGATCATACCGCTGCATTCATTATGTATCCTCCAGCTCTCACATGCAGAGGTTTTTGTTAGAGGCGTTGTCCTTGATAAGTCTGCTTCATCTTGTTGGATTGGACTCTGACCAACGTTAAGAATACTTTGACTTCCGTCTTGTTCTTAAAATGTGAAAGTACATGAGGTTGTGATGACAATTGCCAACTAAGGGGTCTGATTGCCATCCCTTATGGTTGTCGATTGTAATTTGTGATATCTATGCTGCATTTGCAGAATGTGTGACAAGACATTTTCAAGTCCTCATTTTTTTCTTTTTTTGGTGGGTAAGTCCGTTGCCTTGTTGTGATTGTTTTCTGGTGCTTGCAGGGAGAGTAATTCTGCAACAGCATGCTCTGCTAATGCAGGCAGTTCACGCATTTATTCAGACAGGCATTTCAGTTTGTATCGGGACTCTTCAGCTTCAGCTTTAAAAAGCGAACCGCTTTATCCAACTTCTTCTATATTGGATATTATTAATTATGCTTATCATATAGAATCTAGGGATGGGATGGATAACGTCAGTGATGTTGATGGCGAAGCAAAAACAGAAGATATAGAAGTGAGGATGGATCTGACTGACGACCTATTACACATGGTACTAGAAATCTCATATTTCTTTAAGACTCTAGTTTCTTTACTTCTGGTTCGTTTGACAGTATGATTTCTTGCAATAAACTTTGGGGCCAGGTGTTCTCTTTCTTGAATCATATGGATCTTTGTCGGGCCGCACTAGTCTGCAAACAGTGGCGAGCAGCTAGCGCGCATGAAGACTTTTGGAAGTGCTTAAATTTTGAGAACCGCAACATATCAATTGAGCAATGTGAGTTTCGAAATGCTAAGATGGTTTTTTAGCTTATTCTTGGTTTAGCTGGTGGTCAGGACTTAAAGTAGATGCACTTGATAGAGAAAATTAGTTTGAGCATATATGCCTGGTAGTTTATCAATTTAATTTCCAGCTACTCATTGTCTTTAGAGGAGAGATACTGAAAGAAATTTCTCATTTGCATTTGCTCTGATATTGATTTTTCTTTTGGACAAAGGCTTGAGCATATAAAGGTGTTGCAGGGAAATTTGGAATAATATAGAGGAGAACACTATAGTACTTGCTAAGTGGCCAATAATTTTGGAAAGTTGCACGGGCTTGAGCATATAAAGGTGTTGCAGGGAAATTTGGAATAATATAGAGGAGAACACTATAGTACTTGCTAAGTGGCCAATAATTTTGGAAAGTTGCACGGGAATAGTGTTGAGACAATAGGGCTCTTCCCTTTTGACATCAAACAAGAAACAACTAGATTACATGCATAAAGTAATGGCCTACCTGGGAACAAATGGTTTGATCGTTTTTGTTCAGATCATATGCAATGATTAATCAAGGTACTGGTCATAGATAGTAATTTTTGGTCCATTGGTTGTCATTTGAATTGACTTAATTTACACATGGAATGCTTTATCTTAAATGGCCTTCCTGCTCATTGAATTTTCTTGCAAAAATTTCTTGTGCTTAAATTTTTTACAGTAAAAGCTAAACAAGGTTGGATTTCTTGTTGGTTCATAGGTATCTAGAATGTGATGTTACTGCCTCATATTTTTCCTCAATTTGGAAAGGGAAGCTTGCTCAGTGTATCCAGTTTTCATTCAATCATCCCAAATATATGTGATGTGCCCTTAATAATTCGTTTAACCTTGAATCTCCTTGTCTCCATTTCTTGGTTCTTAGGTCGGGAGTTGAGAATATCGACTGGCATGGATGTGCTTAAGATTCTTCTTTTTAAATAGGAATATTATAATGGTTCTTTCTGCTAGATTAATTGTTCACCATATCATTTGTAGTTGAGGACATGTGCCGGCGGTATCCAAATGCTGCTGAAGTCAATATAACTGGTGCTACTGCAATTCATTTGCTTGTTATGAAGGCTGTTTCATCGCTGAGGTGGTTAATTTTAATATTTATCGATTTTTTATTCTGCTTCCCTCACAGCTGTGGTCTAATTGCTACTGTTCTTTTGATGGGATGTAGAAATCTGGAGGCTTTGACCTTGGGGAAAGGACAGCTAGGGGATACATTTTTTTATGCCTTATCAGACTGTAATTTGTTGAAGAGTCTAAATGTCACTGATGCTACCCTTGGTAATGGCATCCAAGAGATACCTATAAACCATGACAGGTTGCGTCATCTTCAATTGATCAAATGCCGTGTCATGCGAATATCTGTCAGGTGAAGTTTTTAAAAAATTTGGCTATGCTATTGGAATCTTTCACCTGGTTGAAGTGCAGCTGAGACATTGTTATTGCAGGTGTCCTCAACTTGAGACCTTATCTTTGAAGCGCAGTAATATGGCCCAGGCTCAGCTCAGCTGCCCCCTTTTGCGTGACCTTGATATAGGCTCTTGTCATAAGCTTTCGGATGCTGCAATTCGATCAGCCGCAATATCATGCCCACTGTTGGAGTCTTTGGACATGTCAAACTGTTCATGTGTTAGTGATGAAACATTACGTGAGATAGCTCTTACTTGTGCTAATCTCCATGTTCTCAATGCATCATACTGCCCAAACATTTCACTTGAGGTAAATCATCTGTAAGTAAATGTTTTTCTTGTAAAAGTGATGGAAGCTTTTTCCTTACATGCTCTTTTTCTGTGCAGTCTGTTAGGCTGCCGATGTTGACAGTTCTAAAGCTTGACAATTGCGAGGGCATAACTTCAGCTTCAATGGCTGCAATTGCACATAGCTCTATGTTAGAGGTGTGAAATGATTATCTCAACAAGTTATAGCTCTATGAGATCTTACAGTAACTAGCCTGAACTAAGCTCTCTTTTTTGGGTCAATTGTCTGAACAAGCTCAAATTGAGATTTTCTGCAGGTTTTGGAGCTGGACAATTGCAGCCTGTTGACATCTGTATCTTTGGATCTTCCGCGCTTAAAGAATATAAGATTGGTGCATTGTCGCAAGTATGGTCTTTGCTCTGTCTCATACGCCATTGTTGAAATCCAATAGCATTCTTTTTATTTCAGATTCTCTATGTGCGTGTGTGATTCTGTGTGTGTGAGCGTGAGGCATGAAACACTTTTGGGATTTCATTTTGCAGGTTTGCCGATTTAAATTTACGAACTCTCATGCTATCATCCATAATGGTGTCTAACTGCGGTGCACTCCATCGTATCAATATCACATCAAATTCACTTCAAGTATGTTTGTCTATGAAAGGAGGATAAATAGTATATGATCTTTAGTGATTGTGCAACAGAAAAAATTCTTATACTTCTTGTGTGCATGCAGAAATTAGCTTTGCAAAAACAGGAGAGTCTGACCACATTGGCATTACAGTGCCAGTCTCTGCAAGAAGTGGACCTAACAGCCTGTGAATCGCTGACAGATTCTATATGTGAAGTTTTCAATGATGGTGGTGGATGCCCTCTTTTGAAGTCCTTAGTCCTTGATAATTGTGAGGTCTGTGTTTAAGCTTTGATTTGGGGTTGCTAGTTTCTACTAGAGTCATCTCCTTTCATCATATAGCTGAGTAAATTTAAAATTCAGTAATGGCACAGAGGTGGTATCATGCTCTCACTGATGTAAAGAATTTACTTTTTTTTTTTTTTTGCAGAGCTTGGTGACTGTGCGATTCTGCAGTACTTCTTTAGTCAGTCTGTCCCTTTCTGAGTGCAGGGGAATTACAACTCTTGACCTCACCTGTCCCAATCTTCAGCAAGTTTGTTTAGATGGGTGTGATCACTTAGAAAAGGCCCATTTTTGCCCAGTAAGTGATAAGTTCTGTTTATTGGTTTAGTGAATTGCGATAGTTTCTGTCTTTTTTGAGTTAATAATTCTACACTTTAAAACCTTTTAAAAAATGAGATCCTTTCTTTATTCCTAGATACCTATGTATGTTATTCGCACATGATTCTGGGAGAATTATCATATATGTTGTCTCATTCCGGGAATTTTTTATTTTATGCTTGAATCAAATTATCTCCATTGAACTGGTGGGCATGTTATTGCTGATGGTGGTAGTTAGGACATGGGGAAATTTACCTGCAATTTGATCATATGAACTGCTTAGCATCAATTTCACATTAATGTATCTGCAACAAAGCTTACTTGTTTTTTTGTTTTTTTGAATATTTTCCCACCTCAGGTTGGACTTGGGTCGCTTAATCTTGGTATATGTCCTAAATTGAGTGAACTCACAATTGAAGCACCAAAAATGGTGTTGCTGGAGTTGAAAGGATGTGGGGTACTGGCAGAGGCTTCCATCAACTGTCCTCTTTTAACATCTCTAGATGCTTCCTTTTGCAGGTTACGCTTTCTTTCCGTTCTCTTGAGCTTCTGTCTTCTCGTATTAGCTGACACTTCATTTTTTGACTTATGCAGCCACCTCAGGGATGACTGCTTGTCTGCGACAGCCAGATCTTGTCCTCTGATAGAGTCATTAATCTTGATGTCATGCCCGTCTGTTGGTTCTGATGGACTTTATTCTCTTTGTTGGCTTCCACACTTAACCATGCTCGACTTATCATACACCTTTTTGACAAACTTGGTTCCGGTATTTGAGTCCTGTTTGCATTTGAAGGTATGTTGCTGTAATTTTATATGCTTGCGAACCTTATGTGGAACACGATTTTCATGATATTAGTTTGTCAAGACTTTTTGATGGATTCAGCCTTCTCCTTATATGAAAAATCATTTGGCAGGTCATTGAGAAATTTTAATCTGATGCTATTTGTTGTTTAGGTTTTAAGCTCCAGTGCTTGTAACATTGTTACTAGCTTTTATGACACCATTTGAAATGGTGTCTTTCACCAATTTCTTGTGTCATTGACTTTTGCCATGAATAGTTTGATTATTAGTGCCACTTAGATGGTGCATGTATGTCAATAAGAATGCCGAAGTTATTTTCAAATTTGTGTTCATTTGGAATTATTGACCTTTGACCTTTGATTTGAAGTATAACAATAAGAATACTGAAGTTATCTTCAAATTTGTGTTTCTTTGGGATTATTCACTTCTGAATCAAATTATTCTCGCGTCAAATTGGGTCAGAGGTTGAGCTTCTGAATGATTGAGTTCAGATATGCTAGGGAAGGGACTAAAGCTTTTTGTAAAAGAGGATTGAAGGACATGAATACTGGGTTGAATTGGATTATGTAGGTTATAGTTTAACTGAAATGAAGGGTAAACCTTATTGGTCCATGTTTGTTTTTAATATTGTTTTTAATTTTCACTTACGTTTTGACTTGCCTCTACTTGACCAATAAGCAACTGAGGTGATGAGGGGGTTGAATTTGAACGTCTTGCTTGGGTATTTTCAAACACCTCTCACTTCTATCGAATGTTTCTTTACATGGTTATTTTTTTGTGGGATTGTTGCCATTCTAACTAATTAAGTTCTCAGTGCTTATTCTGACCTTATCCTTTCCCTCCTTTTCCAAATTAAGGTGTTGAAATTACAAGCGTGCAAGTACCTTACTGATTCTTCATTGGAGCCTCTCTACATGCGAGGAGCTTTGCCATCTCTCCGAGAATTGGACTTGTCTTATGGGCCTTTCTCTCAGTCTGCCATAGAGGAGCTTCTTTCTTGCTGTACACATCTGACTCATGTTAGCTTAAATGGATGTGTCAATATGCATGATTTGAATTGGGGTTGCCCTGGGGATCTCTCTCAGTCGCCTAGTGCCAGTTGTGTAAATGATGTGTCAGAGAGCAATAATATGCTGGAACCGGCTGAGTTGCCCAACCGTTTGCTGCAAAATCTAAATTGCGTAGGCTGTCCAAATATCAGGAAGGTTTTTATTCCACTGCTGGCTCGCTGTTATAACTTATCATCGCTGAACTTATCTTTATCCAACAATCTGAAGGAAGTCGACATTGCTTGTTTGAATTTGTGCCTTCTAAACTTAAGGTATTGAGTTTCTTTCCTTTTTGTTATTTGCATATTGCACACCAATTCTTGACTTGCTAATGCTGTTTTGTTTGTTCAGCAATTGCTACAGTTTGGAAACATTGAGGCTTGAGTGTCCAAAATTGACAAGTCTATTTCTTCAGGTGTGTATATTGTCTTCCTTGTTCATGTTTCTTCAAGTATGCATGTTGCCTTATTTTTTAAATGAAAAAGAAGAAGCTGTCCAGTTCGTATTTTCGTTGGCCTGTTGCAGTGGGAATGTAATATCTTCCTTTGGAATATGAATCTTGGTTTACACACTCTCTCCAAGAAAGGATAAAGATAATTGCTAGTTGTTCATAATATGTTTGGACGAGTTGATATATACTGTCAAATTCTTCTATTCTGATTGGTTTGTTAATTTCTTGTGGGGCTTTGGGCTTTGATTAGTCATGCAATATCACCGAAGAAGCACTCGAAGCTGCTGTGTCACGATGTACGACACTGGAGACCCTTGATGTTCGCTATTGTCCGCAGGTGAGCACAGTTTTTTTTTTCCCTTTGTTGGAAAAGATATACATTAAATTTGTTTGTATCATACCGATAGCTTCACTCATCAAGCTGTTACCTTGTGTATATCGACATGCAGATTTCCTCAGTGAGCATGGGGAGATTGCGTGTGGCATGTCCAAGTTTGAAGCGCATCTTTAGCAGCCTGTCACCTCCATGAGAACTGGCAGAAGTGTGAGTTGTTTCTCCGAGTGACGACATTGTGTTCGCGTCCCGTTAACACGCTGTACACACTGCACAGGTTGCTAATGGTTTGTGTTTTGTGATATGTAAGTATAGTAAATGGTCTTCAATTTGAGTTTTCTTTTCCTTTTTTCTCTTTTTGTTATCGTGTTGTCAACCTGATGATTAATGTGGCTGGGTTATCTGTTATGCGTAAAATCTCTTTCACCCCTCTTGGCTATATCTTCTGCTTTCTTTTGGTTATATGGGAATAAATTCGTTTAGGTTGTTAGATGACCATGCTCCATGGTGTAGGTAATTGATTTGCTGTTCTCATCAGCCATACAGTTAGGAGAGACAGTCTTCCAATTTGGAGTATAGATGTTCAAACTAATCAAACGACTTAAAAAAAAAATTGTCATTCCTCATTTGTGCATCTGAAAATGATATAAACTGGTAGAGACCTGTGGCTTGAGCAAGACAAAAAACAGCGATGGCGACAGAGCACCAGGATGGGAAATTGGATGTTTATCAGGCAACAGCTATTGTCTTAGGATTAGTTTCTGTGGTATAGATTCTGTCGTGTATCTTCTAGCAATGTACTAGGTTATTTTTTCAAAGCACGATAGCCAATGCCCTTAACCCCAGTGCCAAGTGGTTCTTGAAGTGTCTGTCACCATAAGAACTCTGAGCTGCGAACTTCTACCCAGCAGTTTAAATCTGTCAAGCTGAGAGGAACTCTGATCTTTGTCTAGCTTTTCCTTTTCTTTGTTCGCTGAAAATAATGGAGTTCTCCAAATGAGGAACGGCTGAAATTTTTGCAATGACAGGATCTTGATGCGACTTATGAGGTCACCTCCTTCCTTATACGTTTGTTGATCAATGAAGAAACTAGTATGTGCGAGAACGGGGTTCATATATGGCGCAAGTGTTTATGTGCGTGATCGTGTATTATTTTTCCCTTTAATTGAATACCAAAAAAAAAGAAAAAAAGAAATGGAAGAAAGGATCTACTTTACTCCTAGCGAGGAGAATGACTTAACTTCATTCAAGGAAACATAAGTTCGGCTTTTACATGGGGCCTAGCTCAGATATTCTGTCATAATTGCATATCAGACACCCTAACTTTTCTGGATGTTCAATGCTAGCTAAGGTTGCAATGATTGACTCGAATAAACCTCTCTTAATGTGCAAAGTGCCAGCACACTATAAGAACCTTTAGGAACTCACGACCAACAAATTTCGACAGACATAATACTATGTCCTTGTGCAATGATGCCGAGATTGTTCTGGAATTAGCACTAGCACTATAATATGTTATAATCTTTGCATTGAAAACAGGTGATGCATATGAACTTGCATCTACGTAAAGACCAAAAGCAGAGGACCGAATGCATACTTTCCGCTAATCTTCACAGATCTGCTACGGTATCCAAAACTCGGTCGCCTCGTTGTGTCCTTGGTCTGCCGAGTCAGTGAAGAGTGGCCTTAGATTTGGAAGAAGGTGCTTTTAAGATAACCAATCAGTCTTGAACTCTAGATTTATTCTCTCTAAGGGAGAGAGCTTAGGGGGATCAGAAGATGGGGCATGTTGGCGAGAGTGGATCCAAGCTGACATCTAATTTATAGTGAGAATAGAACTAAGTAGTGTAATAATCTTAAAAAATGAAGTAAGAGACTCCCAATTCGGTTGGGTTCGGCCTCATTACTTAAGGTTGTATCCGGTCCAGTTTATGAAGAGCCCGTTGTGGAGGCAGAATCCGTCGTCAGGGAACCCGTCGCAACGAAAGTAACTTTTACTTTTTACATTTTGATTATTTAAATCTCGCAAGCTCACGTACTTTAACATTTTTCTTATCCGAGTCACCCTAAAACCTTCGCAAAATGCATATAACTCCTATAATTTTTCACAAATTTCTTTGAAAACTTCGAATTGTATTTTAAATTTTGGCATGATAACTCCTAAACAAACGGGCACCCAGTGCATCAGAACCAGAGAAAGAAGCTGTTGTTTCCGTGGAGGTGAAGCCATGCCTCTTTCCTTGTATAATGTTTTCCACGAAACTCTGATTTAATTGTTGAGTAGGATTCTCTTATGTCTTTGCTCCCGCAGCTTGTATCGAAGAATCTGTAAACAAATTGGAGGGTTCGACTGCTAACAACTAATTCAAACATTCAGCGGTCCATTCTTTATACAAAAAATTCCGAAGTAAATAAAATTATGAGAATTGATGACAAGGGGCGTGAAATTACCGTAAGAAGGAACTCTATTCCTTTTATTTCCGGAAAAATTTAGGATTTTCTCAGCATTTCCAGAGCATTAGATTCACTAGAATTGTGTGCATGACTTTCAGACTGTACATGCTTTTCTTTGTTTTTCAAGTGAGGCGTGATGATCTTGTATTTGACATTTTTTTCAATCATTTGCTGTTGCAAAAACTCTGTGCCGATATTGTTTAGTTCGTAGCATCTCACTGCACTGCCGACATTTATATTCGCGCATCTTCACGATCAAGAAGACGAAACTATTTAGCACTTATTACCGATACCACTAGGAATAGAAGTTTACAATGTAGTTGGGGTATCGACCCTAACATTTTTGACTAAAGTTTGTAGAGGGTTGCTGTGAGCAGCCCCTTTTGTCCTTTGATGTATTTTTGTTCTCCTTGTGAACCCGGCCCCTCCTCACTCTAATGACGGCTTGTCTCATTGAGTGAGGATGGTACCGAGTTTCACCCCTTGTAAATTGCATGGTCGAAAATCATATATAATAATTACCTTTACCAAAAAAAAAAAAAAACTATTTAGCACTTATTGTTTGAAGCTGATGCTCGCGGATGGTCGTGGCAGGGAGTTGGAGAGGATTGAAACGGAGGGAGATGACCTATTGTTGGGCGGAAGGGAAATTTGATAAATGTAGATTCAAGTTGACTGGAGTTACTATACTTTGAATAGTGTGCTTGAGAAAAGATCAACTTTCAAAGGAGAGGAAATACTAACCATGTTGAACACTTCAAAAGAACCGAGATAAGCGCTCTCATAATCTTAACTGACGCAGCAGAAATCGATTCGCTCCCTTCCCTCTCGTTCTCATCGTATAAGATATCTCTGGGAGCATTCCTAAGTTAACGATTCACATCCTGGAAAATCTCTCACTGGGTTTCTTTTGATTTTGCAGACCTCGCCGAGGCATTCGACGAGAAGCGTTCGCAAAGCTTCGAAGACCGTCGAGCTCACCAGAGGCTTCACCTCCGTTGAGGAGGCGGATTGCATGGTGATCGGGGCGGGCACGAGACTTCAAAATGTTTGACGGAAGGGGAGGCTCGCAAGATGTTCTGGTGTTGAATCGGGGCCGACCTTTGGGACCAGCACGAACTCTCGCAGCAGCGTGGTCATCAATGCTGGCATATATTACCCTCCCCCGATTCTCTCAAGGTCAAGTAATTTCTTCTCTCTGACTGGTTTTTGATTACTGAAGTTACAACAGCTTATCAGTGAGATCAAGTGATATGTTAGGCCGAGAGTTTGATCTCTGGTCGGAGAGTACTAGTGTCTCATAGCAGATTTTGAGGTAGTCTTCATTGCTCATGTATCGTTAGTAATGACATAGGACGTAAGATATTGTATTATAATGGACAGGTTGTCCCACTGTCAGTCATATGCTCTGTCGAATTACGAGTGGAGACATGAAATGCGTGCCATCTTGCAGGCGACTGACAGCCCTTGCCTCCTTTCGCTTCCTTCCGCCTCATATCAGGACGTCAAAACCACCTCGTACGGCGGCTATTCGTCATCACCGAGCTGCTCAGGAATTTCCCCGGTCGTCCTTGTTTTTGGAGCGCTATTGTTGAAGAGTTGGAACAGTGGCCTTCATGATTGTTTGGCTCAAAGCCGATTGGTCGTCGCTGCAGGTACTCACCTTTCATCATCTACTTAATTATTTCACTGTGAATTCTTTTGTTAATCATTTCCGAGAATCTCTTTTTTGATACGCCTCACATGTTTGCACGTGTTAAGCTAGATTCTCTGGAATTATTTGATAATGTCGATGTGCTGATTTGCGAAAGCTTGATGGTTATATCAATCTCGTGTGAGAGTCAATGAGATATCTCCCGCTTTAGTGTTGGTGGTAACATATTAAATCATATATTGTCGTTGCTGGATGTGTCTTCTCTGTGTAAGTGTCATTTGGGCGAATGCATTTTCAGTACATGCGAATGCACGCGTTCTCTGTCTCCATGTGTTCTGGTTCTTTGAGTGAGAAGATGAAGAATGATGGGGGAGTTTGAGGAAGAATGGGAGAGAGTGTAATGAAGGGTTTGAAGAGGTGTGGAGCTTCCTGGATTTGAGAGGGAAAAATTTTCTGGGTCAAAGGAAAAGAAAAGGGACTAAAAAGAGAAAAGCACAGAGAGGAGATGAGTCCGCGCACCAGAACTGTACTGAGAACTGAGAAGTGACCGAAGGAGAGTGAAAACTAGTAAAATGTTAATGAAAAGGTACGGTTTCCAATTGGATAGTAATGTCTTAATGAACTTCATTAATAGGCTTAATCGAATTCCATAGAGTTTAGGATGTTATCTTTCTCTTGGTTTTTAGGGTAATCTGATCTCCTGGATAGTTCTTCATGAGTTTACAAATAAAAAATAAAAAATGAAAACAAATAGATGGAAACAGCAACAAAAAAACAGAATTAATAATATTATAAAAAATTATTAGCGTTTATAATATCATTAGTAAAGATTAGTAAATATCTTTAGTAGGAGATTTCTATTAGTCAAAATCAAATTTTGATTTCAATTTTAGGGACTTGGCTCACGGGATTCATATCCTGGAGTATAATTATAAGGCGGTATATATTTTTACTCCGACTTTTATGGGGTCAAACTCATGGCGGGGTTCATAATGAGGCCACATCATATACTTTACCAGACGTTTCATCAAGTTCTTTCTGCACTTTATATGTTTTACATTCCGTTTTGATTCTTTTATGCCGTTTCCTTTGATTGTGATCCGATTATGTCATTTTTCCTAGAGGTCACACACGAAGTTCATAGTACACATAAAAATATGGCACGAACACTCAGCAAAGAACAACATTTGGGGTTCATAATTGGATAAAAGGTGTAATTGAGAAATAAGAAAGATATATAGAAGAGAGCAATTGTGTTTATTTCAACGTATCATAGTGAAAATTACGCTAGCTATTTATAGATTTTGAGATGACTAAATAAGATAATATATCAATCAAAATATACATAATTAAAAGAGATATTCGCATGATTTTAAGAGATACAAAAATCATCAAAATCATCCCAAATATCTCTAATAGGTGTGCGTGTGAAACTTAATTGATAATCAATGGCACTAATTATATAAGCGGGAGAATTGCCGAAAAAGTCCTAAACCTGTGCGGCGGTTGTGCGGTTGAGTCCTAAACCTTTTTTTTACCGAAAAAGTCCTAAACCTATTGCGATTGTCAGTTGAGTCCATCCGGCCAAATTTGGCCGGCCGGAGCTGGACGTGGACGCCGGCGGCGCGCGGCGACAATTTTTTAATAATTTTTTAATATTTTTTGATTTTTTTCGAATTTTTTATTATTTTTTTTTAATTTTTCTTTTTTTTTCTCCCCTCCCCTCCCCCCGCCGGCGGCAGTGGCCGGCCAGCGCCGACGAGGCTGCCGGCCACTGCGCGAGGGCCGCTGAGCCTCGCCGCGACCTCGCCCCGCACTCGCCTGACACTGGGGCCGCCGCGAGGGTCGGCGCGCGAGGCGCCGCGCCCGCATCGGGCGGCGGCCGCGCCGGCCGCGGCGAGGCGGCTTCGCCAGATCCGGGCGAGGCCGGCTCGCCATGGCCCGGCCGCGGCGAGGCGGCCTCGCCGCGGCCGGCGAGGCCATGGCGAGGCCGCCTCGCCGCGGCCCCCGTGCCTCGCCCCGGTCCGGGCGAGGCCGCCGGCGAGGGTGGCGGCCCGACGGGCCGCGACCCTCGGCGCCGCCGGCGAGGGCCTCGCGGCCCTCGCGCGCAGTGGGGCGGCGGCCTCGTCGGAGCTGGCCGGCCACGCCGCCGGCGTGGGGGGGGGGGAGAAAAAAAGAAAAGAAAAAAACAGAAAAATTTAAAAAAACAATAAAAAATTCGGAAAAAAAATCAAAAAATATTTAAAAATATTAAAAAATTGTCGCCGGCGCCGGCCGACGTCCACGTCAGCTCCGGCCGGCCAAATTTGGCCGGATGGACTCAACCGGCACATCGCAAAAGGTTTAGGGACTGAATCGGTCAAAAAAAAAGGTTTAGGACTCAACCCAAGACATTGCAATAGGTTTAGGACTTTTTCGGCAATTCTCCCTTATATAACTAGTATAACCAAGTTCTTTGCACATATATTTGTGCGAATCAATTTTTCTTGAGGTACTCTCTCATTTTATTTTATTTCCCTAATTTTGTAGCATTTTTTTCATTTTTTTTATTTCTCATAAATTTTTGTCTTTTCATGTTGAATGTGCATTCTTCTTGTTATGTGAAATATTTAAGTTCGAAGAGAGATTGTTTTTTCAGCCATCACAGTAGATTCTCATTTAGAAATATGTTGGTAAAAAATTTTGGGCAGCACATTTTTGAATGAGAAATATACTATGGTATATGGAAAAAACAATCACCTTTCTAACTCTAATTTTTCCCGTAATAAGAAGCATGCGCTCTTAATGTGAAAAAGACAAACATTAATGACAAATGGATTAATGAAAAAGATACTACAAAATTATGAAAAAAAGAGAGAGAGCTGTCTATTGCATATATACAATCTTCTCGGCGGTTTCAGGACTCAGGACGAGCAAGGAGCATTGAATCAAAATGGCCATCTGTTGCATAGATACAATCTTCTTGGTGGTTTCAATAAGTTTCTGGTGCTGCTATCTTATCTAAATGCCTTAGGATATCTCCTGAAGGACTTGGTGGTCACTTATATGAAGCAACTGGTTATTATGTGCAGAATTAGGCCTTCCATCCAATTAACTTATCCCGTTCCTACGGGTGGTGGGAATCCATATCCCGTCAGTCCCAATTGGTACACAATGTTGAACTGAAAGGCGGAGGACCTAGAGAAAAAAACGGACA
The DNA here is from genome assembly GCA_014182845.1 of Corymbia calophylla. Lineage (NCBI taxonomy): Eukaryota > Viridiplantae > Streptophyta > Magnoliopsida > Myrtales > Myrtaceae > Corymbia > Corymbia calophylla. Next base: position 33,499,960 of record CM024695.1, read on the forward strand.
AGCTGAAAGATCTTATAAAGGAAAAATTAGGAAGGACCTGATTATCAGAATGGAGTAATCGATGTCTGATTGTGTTAAGGAAAAGGAGATTCCACTGCTAACAGTACGACGAGCTCAGTCTAGTCTTTAGCGAAATTGCCTCCTACCAAGTAATTTGAGCAAGTGATCTTAGTCGAACCTTAGATGTCTTTATGCCACGTGATGCCAGGAGTCTTGTGCCGTGTCAAAGGAGATGGTATAGCAAATGAACTTCGAGGGGAGCTCCGATGGATTCTTGCTTTGCGGTGGGGATTGAAAGTTTAAGAATCTTGTTAATAGCCATGTTTGGAGAAAAACAAACACGTTCGCCCTAAAGCCTGGTTTTGCGTGGATGGAGCTAATGCAGAAAATAGTTCTTACAGACCACGTTACAATTACCTGCAATTTCATAAGATGCTTCTGGCCAGTGATTGGTGAAGTCTGCTCTTGCTTCTGTTTGAATGTGCGCATGTTTCAATAGAAGAGAGAACTCCTCCCTGCCTTTTCCAGTCCATGTAGGATGAAGAAACTTCTGATTTTGTCAGAGGCGCAGTTAAAATTTATCCGTCAATGATAATTATGCTGAAATATGAACAGTGTCCTCAACGTCACGGCGCATAGACCCTTGGAAAGAACGCTTTTTTCCCGATTCGCCATAAGTGGGAATGTCCAGTGTTAGCCTATATGAAAGCATCCCCCTGTGATAATCACTGATAATCAACCTAAGAAGAGTAGCGTGCGGACCAGATCAAGTATTCATCATTGGGTTACATAGGACACAGGTGGAACATACTAACTGAGTTGGTTTAAACTACTTAAAGCTCAAGAATCGAAGAGAGGATGATATTTCATGACTATCTGTCTGAGCAATACTGCAGTTAAGGATCATCTGCTCAGGAACATAGGATCATGGTCTACACTCTTTCATTTGCATTTTTTTTATTGTTCAATTTGGTTTACAAAATTCAAAATTTCACTACTCAGCGGAAGACTTACTCGAGTCAACAAAATTTGAAGAGGCGTCATAAGCCATTTTCAAGTACTTTACAGAGCAAGAGGTTGGCCTGGAAGAACTCATTCACCAGAAAGAAGAGAAAAATATAGCAGGATCAAAACTAGAACAACACAAACACTCTTATTACAGACAGATGCAATACCTCTTAAAAGAAGCAGACTTCGATCACACAGCACATGTCACACACAAGTCGAAGCTCTCAGTTGTCTTCATTTTATTTCTAGTACATAAAACTGACTCACACTCATGATAACCCTAAAGAAATCAAATCTGACTCATACGAGTGTGAAGCTTTCTTCTCCATTGTTCAAGGATATATGAGATTCTTAGATAAGCTGGTCGAGGCAGCAAGTAACAATGTCAATCTCCTGGTGGTCGCTCCATGACCCTTGGACTTCTTATCAGGAAGTGCCTGCAGATTTCCGCTTCATCTGTGCAGGTGGACTAGTTCTCCTTGACAATGAATTTAGACTCCATTCTCAAGAATTCAATTTTTGCATCTTCCTCTTGACATGGACAAGAAACTCCACAGCCAAGCACAAGAGGTGATCTCAAAAGAACATTTTCACACTTGGTATGAGCTAACACTTATTCTTGCCATTTATGATCAGTTGGCAATGGAATCTCCGCTTGCTAGCTAATCACCTTCCAGATAATTACTTTTCTCTACTTATGTTTCCTTCTCAGGTTCTTCAAATGATTTAGCACTAACAAGGTCAATTTCAGCAGATCTCGGTTGGGCAGTAGGCCAACCAGAAGGCCAACCACCGTGAAAAGGAGGGCGGCTTGTTAGCATTTTAACTGTTTCTCATAATCATCGATTTTCTTCTGCAGAAGCTTATTTTCCTTTATAATCATCTCCCCTATGACATTATGATCGAATGTCCATACCAACCACTCTCGCCAATCCCCGAGGTCCTGTTTTATATGCAATAGTTTAAGATTTTTCTCTTCCAACATTGGTTGCATGTCTGCGTGCGCTCTTATGGCCAAATAGTACCTCTGCAATGCCATGTTCTTCACTGTTGATCCTCTCTTGTTAGATCTTTCCTCTTCAGCAGGCCGAGTGTGTTCTGCATTGGAAAGATCAGGGAAAAAGATTCTTTTACCAAGAAGATTTTGGCATATTACCAAAAACTTTGAAATTCTACCGTCACAGAAGTTTTACGGTGATTTAGACGACAGGACCCTAGAATATTGTAGTGAGGGTAGACTCTTTTCTGTAACCAAAAACAAGCAATGCAAAGAGAAACTCCTGAACTCAACCGCACTTATGAATGATTTATCTAAGCTCCGAGCCACCCAAGAAGAGCTTGCTTCGGTTGAATAGCAAATGAGCCATACTAGAGTCTAGATGCAGTTAATGGTCTGTGGAGGATACCATTTTGCTATGCTCTGCATATTCAAGATTTAGGTACTTTCCTGAGACATTAGATATATCTATAACAGTATAAGTTTATCCATGATGTTTCATGGTCGATCTTCTCTCGTTGTTCGTCCTTGTCAACACGTTCTGCATTTAGAAATGATCAAGGTAAAGGGAATACTCATCAAAAAATTCAAAATGCATAACTAACACTGTTGGAACGTAGTCCACGAACAGGAGTAAAGAGACTCTTACCTTTGCAGGCTAGGTGCTCTCCCTCTCTCTCTCTCTCTCTCTCTCTCTCTCTCTCTTGCTGGTACTGTGGTCACCTCATGTATGATACTGTGGGACTTATTTAATCTCTGGTGTGGAGGTCGATCTGAACCATCTTGTAAGAATTGTCAAGACTTGTATGTACCTAAACACAAGATGCAAGTCTCAAACATCCGACTAAGCCTCCAAATTTCATTTTCCTTGTCGTGAGGCATTTGTTCCATCCTCACTTCTCAGCCACAACAAAGGTCTGATCAATACTGACAAGCTGAAAGGCAAGTAAGCATGCAGAAATTAAGAAATAAAAACATCATTTCCTTTAATTGAACCAAGGTTAATCGAAACTCCCAGTCAGGACGGCATCACCATGCCCTCCAGAACAGCCAGATTGGCTCCAGCTTTTATACCCTCTGAACAAGGGCAGTGTCACTAACGAAATGAAAGTTTAATAACCAATGGAAATGAAGGCTTGTAAAAAGCATCGTTTAGTGAAAAAGATCCCCTCTTCTTTTTGCTGAGCATTTGATCTCTTTCATGCTAGATAGTGTTTAAAACCAGAAGGCTCACTCTGCTCTCCACTAAGCACTGGCCTTATTGGGACATCGAAGTCCTTTAGGTACTCCTAGACATCATTAATTCTTCTAATTATGACAGGTGTTGGGAGTACTAATCCGATTAAAAAGCACTTGGACCTGTGTTTGCAAACTTTGAGCAGGTTGAAGTCAAGATTACTGATCACTAGCTGCAGGATATAAGGATGAGTGGGCTCCACTCAAGATTTAACTCAGAATGGACGGTTAGTACATATGTACAAAGTACTCAGTGATACAGAGTGGAGCGTATTGACTTATAATCTGCAGGTCCTAGGAGATTACATACAGGAAAATTGATGACTGCTTAAGAAGCTAGACAAAGTAATGGAAAACTATGTTGATGAAGCCTCGTGGAAGATAAGGCCCCCTAATCTTAGAGCCTTATGCTACTCCAGCCATCAGTGGCTGTATAAATCATTGCCCCTGTGGTTCCGTTATCAAACCCTGTTACCCCGGTTGGCAGACAACATTGAGTCGCAAGGTGAAAGAGCTTGAGAAAAGATTTGAAAAGCTGGAAGAGCTCATAGGGGACAGACTATGACCACAGACATCATCAACTGTGAACCCTCAAAAGCCAGTGGGTTTTGTGTATCATGTCAAGAAAATTGGGTTAACAATTGCACATCATCTCTTCATAATACTATTCTGGAACCCATATTACAATATTTGCGCTTTGTGATTTCAAGTTTGGTTTGTGTGTTTGCTTACTTGTATCCCAGGTACCATGTAAGTACCATGTGTGCTTTAGTAAATGAGATAAGGCTCCTCCATTTAGTATCCATCCAAGAAAAGCAAACAATCGCCATATATCTGCGTGAAGCAGGAGAGATGCGTATTTGTGACCTTCATGCGCTCATATACGCATATGTAAGCAACATAATTCTTTTATTAAGATATGAAACTTTGAGGAAGGATCTATAGAGGACATTATATAGTGGTCAATTCTGGTTTGTCATCGATCAATTTTCCAGACATAATATTGATGTTGTTTACAAAATGCAAATTCTCTTTACAAATCACAAAGACTTGTCAGAGAAGAATGATTTGTAGAGGCATTATTGGGTTCACGAGGCCAGTTTCAAGTCCTTTTGTAGCGCAAAATTCAGTTTGAAAGAACTCATTCACCAGAAAGAAGAGGAGCTGAGAAGGACCAAAGAACTTCCTCGAAAGAAGTAACAATAACATAAACACTCTTATTGCAGACAGACGCATGATTACATCATGTAAGGAAGCACGCTTTCATCAGCCTCACATCACACACAAGTAGAAGCTCTCAGCTATCTTGAGTTTATTCGTTCCACATTGCAGACTTGCACTCGTTATTACCCAAAAGCACCTCTGTAAAATTTATTCTTTCGATAGTTTAAACAGATAAACGTTTTACTGCTCATCTTCATTCCATGACATGCCAATGTCAAGGACGCCTATTTGAGATCTTGGCGTGCTAGTGTCCTTGGCAAACTTTGGAGGGAGAGGAGCAGAAGTGAGAATTTTAAGCTTCATCTCATACTCATCAATTCTCTTCTGGAGAAGCTTTTTTTCCATTGTCAATAAGTCTCCCAGGACATTTTGATCATATGTCAATATCGTCCATTCTCGCCAATCCCCAACAGGTTCCTTCATGTGCAAAATCTTAAGGTTGCTCTCCTCCAACTTTGGCCGCATGTTCGATTGTGCTCTTATGGTCATTAAATGCCTCTCGCTAGCCATGATCTTTCACAGTGGAACTTGTCGCGCTATTCTTGCTCGTGAAAGTGTTCTGGATTGGAAAGGATCATGGAAAAGAAAAAGTTAAACTTCAGAGAATAGGAGACTGCTGTATGCTGGACTTGATTTCTCTGAAGAGAAGGTATGAAACAACGAACAGAAGAGAGAGAGAGAGAAGGGACTCTTACCTTTGTAAGCTAGTTGCTCTCTCCTTAATTTTCTGGTGCAACTTATAAGAATGAGGGTACTGATTCGCTTATGCCTAGGAGACACAGAGTATACAACTCAAAATCACGCAACCAAGGCTCAAAACATCCTCAATCGGTTGCCTTCTTGATAACAACATGTCTGCCTAGATCACACGGCAAGAATCTTCACTAGTACTAATTGATAAAGAATAGGATGAATCACCTTCTAGTTAGTGAAGAAGCTCTTGTTTTCTTACAATTTGTGCTTTACTTGATGCTAGGGGAAAGATAAAAGGCCGAATTATCGTATCAAGTAAAGGTGAAGAAATAGAGTAAAAGTGACTATTGGTACATCTCAATCGATACTTTCCCATCACGGACACAGTAACTATGTTTATCAATCAGGGTCAACCTCAAAAATCAAAAGTTTCGTGAGACTTGTTAAATTACCGTGTCGCTCTTGTTTAATTGTCCCCACATACCTGTCGTGCTAAAGCTCTATCTGCACTATTCACAGCATCTGCAGTATTCAATTTGGTTGCACAAGTAATCTGCGATGCCATGCCTTTACCTAACTTTTCACTTTTCTTTGTTCACCATCTGGCACTCAGATGCCATCCTTGGTGTTACCCTCACTCCTCACTCTTTGCCTAGAAAAGCAGCTAAAGTTGTTATCAATTCCAGTCAAAAGAGCTCAAATCTTTTTTTTGCCTGTTCCACTTTGGCACTCGATGGTATTATTCTTAAATGATCCTAAACTTGTAATGCATGTCAAGAGTCGCAGAATATTACTCCTGAACCCGAAGTTTGATTTGTGGTCTGAGATGATAAACATGCAAAAATTCTATATCTCCTACAGGCCTCAATGATAAATAGGCCACCATGAACACAAATCAGAGGCTTAGCGCAAGAAACCTCTCTTTGCCTGCAGTCTTGATAGAGCCGCAATTGGCATATACTGAGTGTAAGTGACTTCATCAACTTATGCTAAATTTCTGACGATGTAAGCAGAGTTGAGACCACCGTAAGAAACTATCAAAGGGCAAGCCAGTCTAGTGCTTCAGATGTCACAGCATAAAACAGATGTGATTCGTTCACCTTAATTTTAGAAAATGCCAATAAATTCAAAGAACCTCAGCGGACTAACAACCAATTGCAGGGACAAATAACTGAAAATACAAGTACACATTGCTGAGATTCTTCTGGAAATTCCTCTGCTCATAGATTCGTTGACCATCTTTGCCTAAGAATCATGTAGAGTGCATCCATTAGTTCACATATATAAGAGGGGCAATCTATGTGGTAAAAGCACACTTCCCAGCCTACCAAGCACTGACCTTATTATAGTATCCAAAGTTCTTGAGGTACTCTTTCATCACTTTCATACTTTCCGTGTTTCAACGATTTCCTGATGATCATGAGTCTCGCGAAAATGGACTCTTTTCCAACTTAAATTCCATTACAACTTTTAAGCTACAGCTGCATTCTTTTTTACAGGTTGGAGTCAAGATGACAGAAAACCAATTGTGGGACCTAAGGAGGAGAATAGGCGCACATCTGAATCTAAGTAATCTACATCAAAATGGACCATTGCTGCATTTGATGAACCCCTCGTTGCCTTCAACTAGAGACTTCATGCAAAATGAGGCCGCCTGGTCCCACGGAACATCCTATACAGACTCCTAATGGCACTATAAGTCCCTACCCTAGCAATGCCATGCCATATTGGATCACGATGATGAATCAAAGGCTGGAAGATCTAGAGAAAAGAGTCAAGAAAATGGAAGAGCTCATGTAGGAACAACTTAGAGCATAACATTGCCAAGAACTCTTGGATCCAGTCAATCCTATAATGACAGTACATCATATCTATTTCAATTTCCATGTCACAAAAATTTCTCCCCTTTCTATGGTGCCCGTATACATGTTTGGCAATTATTTGTGTGATTCAATAGAGGAGACAAAAACTCTGGCTGATTTTCTTGTGTATTGGTAAAGAGGCAGGGGAAACGTGTATTTGTTGTGTTTCTGAATAAAAAGCGTTCTTGCATCATATTGTTTAAGCAATTTTAGCTCATAATATACGAACTTTAAGGAAGCTATGGCTGAAGGACAGGCCACTATGTTCTAGTTGGTTTTATCTTATCATCATATAGTTTCCTTATTTGTGCTTATAGTGTTGAACTTCAAGACATCATCGCAAATTTTGAGTCAGATGTGCATTAGAAAAGACTGGGGCTCTGTAAGTTAATATCCACGAAGCGGGCGGACACCATAATATGATTACTCAAAATATACTTCACTTTGTCTCTCCAGTAATGGCAAGAATAAGACAAGCATTTTGGTCCCAAAAAGAAAAAGGAATGAGGTGAGAGACAATGTACGTTGACGCTACCTTCATTCGCGAAGGCAAATCATCCATTGCCACATTTTTGCGTCATTGATGGGTTGATGAATCAATAAATTCAGAACACGCTCTCAAGTGGCGAGTTGCAAGACATAGAAATTAGGAAAGAAAGTGAGGCGAGGGGCGACAGGGCAAACCCGTCCCTAAAGGCATGGGAAAGCTACGGAGAGCTCTTTGCCACGGATGCCAATAATCGCTGAACTTCTAGGAGGGTCTCCCAGACCGTCTGCAAGTAATGTCTTTTGGAGACGCTTTGCCTTTCCCTCAAGCTTGAAGAACTTTAAAGCAACCCATATTTTGACCAGCGACGGCTAGGTGCCATCACTCTGGGCGTGCCTCTTTGCATAACTTTTAGAGACCGTACCCGAAGCTGAGTACGGAGAACAGGGTTTTTGTAGAGAGAAGATGAAGATCGCAGATATCGTTCATTTAAATTGGGCTTCAAAGAACACGAGACAGTCACCAGAGAAGTTTACTAAGCCTGCTTTAAGTGACCGTCCCCGAAGATCGGCTGTTTTCGTTAGAAGCTAGACAAAGTGGTGAAAATCTGTTGACTAGAAACCTGCAGGTCTCAGGAGATCACATACAGGAAAAGTCCAGACTGCGTAAGAAGCTAGACAAAGAGGTGGAAAATTATGCTGACTAGAAACCTTGTGCAAGATAGTGCCTCCTGATCTCGGGGCATATCTTACTCCACCCATCGCGGTATATTCTTGCTTTTGTGGTTCATGTTAGCAATTAAACTAAATTCATTTGATGTTGTCAAATCAAGCGAAAAGGTCATCGATTCATTGAATAAATTATCGATTTACAAGATGTATGATGGACTCCCATGACTGGTGCATGCATTGAAAAAGAGTATTATGGCTTTGCTTTTAAGAAGTCTGTCTGCATTACTACGTCTTGTCTATTCGTGTTATTAAATCTACTCAGTGTTTTGTAAGTTCCTAGGAATTTATCTCCTCGGAATGCCAGAAATTTTTAATTAGTCATTAAGTGTAAAAGCCATGTATAAAGCCAATAAAAGGAGTCTTTTAATTGAAAGGTGAAATGAACCTAAAATCTATATATTTCCTTCTCTTCCGTGAGTTGTTAAGTGTTTCATTTTCAATTTATCCCAACAAATTGGTATTAGAGCTCTGCCTCTGGCGTTCAACAGTTCCATGATCAAACCTTGTTACCCAGTTGGCACACAACATTGAGTTGCAAAGGAAGAGTTAGAGAAAAAATCTGAAAAGCTGGGAGCTCGTAGAGAACGTACTATGAACCCAGACATCAGCAACGGTAAAACATCGAACGCCAGTGGAGTTTTTGTATCATGTCAAGAAAATGGAACTAATGACAGCACATCATCTCTTCAAAATACTATTTTGGAAGCCATGTCACAATGTTTGCGCTTTATGATTTCCAGTTTGGATTGTGACTTCCTGTATTTGTACCCAAAGTATCGTGTGTGCTTCAGCAAAGGAGATGAGTAGGGGCTTAATGTAGTCCCAACCCTAAGAAAGCGAACTGAGTCACCATTTATATCTGCTTGAGACAGGAGAGATATGTGCATTTGTGACCTTCATGCATAGGAAGTTCCAAATATAAATTACGCTCTTACATGACAATGTAAGCGAGATGATTCTTTCTTAAAGATTTTAACTTTGAGGAAGCAATTTACAAAGGGCATAATATTGTGGTAAATTCTGGTATGTTATCGAACAAACTCCATTTCTGTTACTTTATATGCCTAGGAACATTGGACGTGATCTGCCCAGAAACATTAGATCATGATTCACACTCTTATTTCGGTTGATGATGCTACTTACAAATTACAAATTCTCTTTCTAAATCACAGACTTGTCAGAGTGGAAGGATTCGAAGAGGCATTGTTGGGTTCGCTAGTCCGTTTTATAGAGCAACAATTCAGTTCGAAAAACCTCATTCACCAGAAAGAAGAGGAGCTTAGAAGGATCACCCTAATTACAGACAGATGCATGATTACATCATTAAGGACGCACAATTTCGTCACCCTTACGTCACACGCCAGTAGAAGTTCTCAGCTATGTTCAGTTTGTGTTACACATTGCAGACTTGCACTCACGATAACCAAGCACTTTAGATCAATTTTGCTTTCTTTGGATAGTTTCAACAGATAAACGTTTTCATGCTGGTTTTTTTCGATGACATGACAATTTTAAGGTCAACTAGATGAGATTACCGGTTGCTGGTGTTCAAAGTTGGCCAACCGGCATTCTTTAGAGGGAGAGGAGAATTTTAAGCTTCACCTCGTACTTGTTAATTCTCCTCCTGGTAAGACATGTCTGCCCGGAACGCACAGCAAGAATCTTGACTATTACCGATTGAAACAAAAAGATGCATCACCATCTAGTTGATGAAGAAGCTCCTTGTTTTCTCACGATTTGTGCTTTACTTGATACTCGGGGAAAGGAAAAAAAGGCTGACTTTCGGTATCAAGTTGTTAAATTGTTGATCCAATTTCTAGAATAAACTAAAGAATACTAAAATAAATAAAAAATCTAGACTAAGGCGGCAACTTGTCCGGCAAGCAGGCAGCAGCAAAAGAAACCTTTGAGAAAGTCAACAATAGTGGCTGTGGAAGTGAGCTGAAAAATGAAGAAGGATCTGGACGTGGGCAACAAGAAGACAAAGTGGAAGAATAAAGAAATGTCTAGTATTATCTAGAGTCTAGGTTGCTAATGTCCAGCTGTATTTTGGCGGTGACTTTGAGTCGGTGATGAATGCCTATAAATAGGCTAGGGGGACGTCCACTAAAAGCTCCCCCTAACACACCAACTTCAGCTCCTTCTCCTTCTCTTTGTATTACCCACCAACTAATAAAAGTTTTCTTTATTTTTCCTTGTGCTTCCTTTGCCAAATAATCTTCTCAAAATTACGTCCTTATTTCCTAGCCATACTCCACACATACAAACACACGCTTCCGCAAAATACCCAACACAAGTAAAGGTGAAGATATAGAGTAATCGTGATTATTAGACGTCTCAGATTCATATTCTCCTACCCCGGGCACAATAACTATTTTTATCAATCAGGATCAACATCGAAGATCAAAAGTTTTGTAGAATTTGTTGAATTACTGCATCGCTCTTATTCTACATGTTCCCGCATCGTTGTCATGGTAAAGCTCTATCTACAATTTTTTCGAAGTATCTGCAGTATTCATTTTGGTTGCACAAGCAATCCATAACCCTGTGCCTTTACCTTTATCTCTTTTCTTTTTTCACCATCTTGGTTTCAGATTCTTGTCATTACCTTACTCCTCACTCTTTGCCCAGGAAAGCAGCTGAATGGTCATCAATTTCAGTCAAAAGAGCTCAGACGTTTTTGCGTACGGCACATTGAAACTAGTCTCTTTGTTGAAAATATTATGGAGTTTGAGCCTCAATTCAAGCTGGTTTGAGAATTTGAGTGGTTCTTAGTTTGATTAGGTATCCTCAAAGGAGTTTCCCTATTTTGGATCTTATTCTTTACCGTATCAAAGTTGAGTCTTCTTTGTGAAGAGACTTGCTTCTTTGTGAATTACACCCCAAAGCAATTTGATGGTATTGAAGCCAATTAAATCACGTGGGTGAAATTTGTGAATACCTTGTGAGATTAAGAGATTATTTCGTGAGAATTTTAATAAGGGATAAACAATGCAGGAGATTATTAGGTGTAATTGGGAGTTCAAAAATACTAAAATTATTTGAGTGACTCAAAAGTGGTTGTAATCCCTCTTGTATCCCTTGATTTATAATAAAATTATATGTTGCTCCCCCCATGAAGTAGATCTCATCGACCGAACCACGAAAATCCGATGTAATTATTTTCTTTAAGTTTTTATTTTATAATTTAATCTGTTGTTTTTCACAATAACTAGTACCAAAGCCATACTTAGCTGAATTGAAGCCAATTGATGTCAATAGAAGAAAGGAAAAGTAAAAATCGACAAATTTGATGGGGCCTTTATCAAAGATATCTGCAATTACTTTTGTCTAGGAAGAAGCCAAAGTTGCTAAAGCAAGCTTATTGGAATTTGTTAGATAGATATTGGGTGTTATTTGCTTGACATTGGCCCATACTATTGTGTTTAACATCATGAAAAAAGAGACCATTGTAGCACTAATGAATGCCCTATCAAACTTGTACGAGAAACCAAGGTCTCCTTGATGCACTACTAGTTTCATTTAATGATGGGCAAAGATGCATTAGTTGCTAAACATATGAATGAAATTGATATTGTTACAATTGCTAATGGTGTCTCAGATGGTAATGATTATATCTTGTTTGTCACTAAAGATTTGTCAATTGACATCGCTGGACGAATGAATTATGGATTTCGATTGTTCATTTCATGTTACATCAAATAAGAACTAGTTTACTACTTAACAATGCATGGATAGTAGTTGCACAGTTGGGGAACAACATTGAATGCAATGTTGTGGTTGTTGGTATGTTAGAATCATAATTCATTATAACATCATGATGACATTAACTAAAGTGAGGCATGTTCTAGAACTAAAGAAGAACCTGAGTTTGTTGAGTGCTCTTTCAACTGGTTATTGGTACACTTCAAAAGGTGAAATGGTCTTTCAAGAGGTACCTTGGTGATAATGAGAGAATCAAGTATAGTGGCCCTATGAGCTTCATGATAAGAGAGTGGCGAATTTCAGTGCAAAGACGTCACTTGCATCTATTTGAGAGTTTGATTTGTGGCAAATTCATTTAGGGCACACTGACAAGAGAAGCGTGAAGGTTCTGAGTGAAAAGAATATGTTATGTGTTCATGTGTGTAGGAGCTTAGTGTATGCAAAAGTTGTGACTTACACAAATTACAAAAATCATAGTATAATATGACTGTCAGAGAAATCATGGAAATTACTAAGTTAATTCACCTAAATGTCGCAAGTTGTCAAGGTTTTTCAAGACAGAGTGTTAGATAAATGCTAAGAGTGATGGATTGGAACTCGGGTGTTTGTGCCAAGGTACAAGTTTGATGTTGTTAGAATTAGGCAATTGAGAGCTTTATCAAAATAGAGGCTTGTAAGATGTTCATGCATGTATAAACTGAAGTAGCATAGAATTTTGCTTGGAGCTACTAAAAGAATTCAACATGAGAGAAGCATAATGAGGCACTGCACTAGTGTAATGAACCATAATAGATTGCAGACTCGATTAGCATAATATTATTGGAGATGACCCATTAGATAATCTTTGGTGTTGATGTGGCTAAGAAACTCCTTGCATATGCACTTAGTACGTCAAGCTCTCTACTGAATATATCTCCATTGACTGCTGCTAGATGTTGAACTTTTGAAGAAGTATAATCAAGTAAGGTTGCTAATTATTTTTATTCTTAGAATATTTTTTTGCTCGTGATATGTTCAAGTGAGTAATAATAGACTTGATGGGATGGCAAGAAAGTATATGTTTCTAGGTTGTACACAAGGTGAGTGACACTATTGGTTGTGATACCAAAATTAAATTTACAGTTGTTGGTGGAGAAGTTACATTTGACAAGTTTTTAGTACTTCAAGGATATGGTGATTCAATAGTATTTATATAGATCTAAACAGTGTTTAGCTCAAGGTAGAGGTAGAGTTGCTACCAAAAACTCCCAAAATATAAGGTGTTAGTGTGGTAATCAACATAGATTATGCATGCAGTGAAGTAGAGCTTGTAGAACCAATAGTTGTTGCAGTTGTTGAGTTTAGCAATGTGCATTTTTTATCTACTTATAGATATGAATGCAATAGTGATTTTGCTTTAACCATGTTGAGGAGGTTGTGTCTAAAAATTCTTGTGGATTAGCTATAAGTGCAAAAAGAGTCGGTGTTCTCATGACATCCATTGCAATGATGAAGTTCAAGCGCAAGTTAGACTTGAATGATGTTTATGTTAGTTGAGCGATAAGAGGCTATGGGAGATTAGTAACGAAGTTTAGTTTCTAGCGAGCAATGGTAACTTAAGTGAAACGTCAAGATAAGGTGGAAATTGTTGAAATCTATTTTCAAATTCTCATTAGTATGAATCAAGGAATGACCCCATTAATTCCTTAAAGTTTCATTCTTGCGAACTCCAGAGAACAAATCCATTGGAGACGGGGCGATATTCACGATCAAGAAGTACTACATTCTCCTTTGGAAACATATGCTAATACCCCCATAAGCAATGGAGTAAAAGGAGGAATCTGCCCGAGGGGATGCTCACAAGCTTGGAAAGGAATTTTTATAATTCAAGTACATCTCCCAGTTTGAGTTGTTTCTTAGTTTGACTGGGAAGTTTCCTATTTTGAATCATATTCATTACTATATAAGAAGTGGGCCTTCTTTTTTAAGAGTGTTCAAGAGACTGCTTCTTCGTGAACTACACCCATAAGCAATCCGAGAATATTGAAGACAATTAAATCATGTGGGTAAGATCTGTGAATTCTTTTGTGGAATTGAGAGATTAATTTGTAAAAAATTGTCAAGGCTAAACACTGTGTAAGATTATTAGGTGCAATTGGGAGCTAGGAAACACTCATGCTCTCCTCGCGGAGTAGCATCTATCAACCAAACCGTGTAAATACAATATGCGATTATTTTTTGGTTCATCGCTTGGTTTCTGCAACAATATTATTGTAAAACGATTCTAGACCGGTGTCATGGTACGACAATCAGAGACTATTTTTCCCGAAGTCAAGTTTTGGTTTCTGGTCTGAGACGACAAACTTGTAATATGTCCTACGCACCTCGATGATAAATAGAACACCAGACACAAATGAGAGGCTCAATGCAAGAAACTTTTCTGTCTGAAATCTCGATAGAGCCTCAAGTGGCGTATACTGAGTAAGTGACTTGTCAACTTACTCTAAATTTCCAATGGTGTAAGTAGAGTGTATATTTGAGAACATTGTAAGCAACTGTTGGGTATTTGGGTATTTGCGGAAGCGCGTGCTTGTGTGTGTGAAATAAGCTAGGAAATATGGATGTATTTTTGAGAAAGTTATTTGATAAAAGAAGCACAAGGGAAAAAGAAGAAAATTTTTATTAATAGATGGGTAATACAATGAGCTGAAGTTGGTCTGTCGGGGGTTGTATTAAGTGGACATCCACCAAGCCTATTTATAGGCATGCATCACCGACCTATTCAAGCAAAAATCTCTGCGCAAGTCAGAGATTTTCTCATCCTTAGTCAGCTTTACATTGAGTTTGTTGACTGGCTTTGAAAGACAAATATCTCTGCAATTTGCAGAGATAATATCCCTACACAATTCTAGTGATGTCTAGACATTTCCTTTGCCACCTAAGTCTGGATTTTTTATTTTTTTATTTTTAGTACTCTTTAGCTTATTCTAGAAATTGGATCGACAATTTAACAGCAACTAAGAGAGCAGCTTAAGATGCCGCCTACATGAGATTTAGATGTGATTCTTTCACTTTAGTTATAGAGAAGGACAACAAATTCAAAAAATCTCCACGGACTAACAACCAAAATTATAGGGACATGATAGAAGGGCTCCAAGACACAGTGCCGAGATTCTTCCGGAAGTCCCTCTGCTGCTATGTTGGTAGGCCATCCTTGTCTAAGAATCATGTACGGCGCATCCATAGTTCAAAACTATATAAACTGCAATTTACATGGTAAAAGCACACTTCCCAGCCCACCCAGCACCGGCCATATCGAAGTATCCGGAGTTCTTGAGGTACTCTTGCATCATCTTCATTCTTTCAATGTTTCAACGATTTTCCAACGACCATGAGTGTTGCAAAAATGAACTCTTTTAGAGGTGACGTCACTATCAAAATCCCAAATTTCATAATTCATGCAAATCAAGGAGTTTCCCTATGAAAATGAACTCTTTTTTTTTTTAAAAAAAATCCTCACCCATGTTTCCGTGATCAAACCTTGTTACTTTGTTGGCACACAACATTGAGTCGCATATTGGAAGAGCTAGAGAAAAGATTTCAAATGCTGGGAGAGCTCGTAGAGGACAAACTATGACTCCAGTCATTAGCAACTGCAAATCATCGAACGCCAGTGGAGTGTCAGTATCATGAAGAAAATGGTACTAAAAATTGCATATCATATCTTCAAAGTACTATTCTGGATCCCACATTGCGATGTTTGTGCTCTGTGATTTTCAGTTTGGTTTGTGTGTTGCATTTGTAGCCCAAGTATCATGTGTGCTTCAGTAAAGGAGATGAGTGGCGGCTCCTCCAGGTAGTCCCCACCCAAGAAAAGCAAACAAGTCACCATATATATCGACTTCAGGCAGGAGAGATGTGTATCTGTGGCCCTCATGGGGATATTCTAAATATAAATTGCTCTCACACACGCATATGTAAGCAAGATACTTCTTTCTTAAAGATGTGAACTTTCAGGAAGTGATCTACAAAGGACATAATATTGTAGTTAATTCTGGTATGTTATTGATCAAGTCGTCAGTTCTGTTGCTTTGTATACATTGTGTAATACGTAATCTGCCCATTGGATCATGGTTCGCACTCTTATATCTGTTGCTGATGTTGTTTAAAAGATACAATTCATCCTTACAAATTGCAAGGCTTGTCAGAGTAGAATGATTCGAAAAGGCATATGTCTGCCTAGAACGCAAGGCAAGAATCTTGACTGTCACTGATTGAGAAACAAAAGGATGCATCGCCATCTAATTAGTGAAGAAGCTTCTTGTTTTCTCACAATTTGTGCTTTACTTGATTCTAGGGGAAACACAAAAGGCTGAATTACCGAACCAAGTTGAGGCGAAGAAATAGAGTAAATGTATTGGTAGATCTAATATCAATATTCTCCTTGTTGAATTACAGCGTCTCTCTTGTTTTAATTGTTCCCGCATCATTGTCATGCTAAAGCTTTTCTTGCCATTTTTTCCCAGTATCTGGATTGGTCAGTTTGGTTTCACAAGTAATCTGTGATGCCATGCCTTTACCTTTATCTCTTACTTTGCTCACTATCTTGTTTTCAGATGCCATTCTTGGTGTTACCCTCAATCTCACACTTTGCCTGGAAAGCGTCTAAAGTGGTCGTCGATTCCAGCCTAAAGAGCTCATTTTTGCCTGCTTCATTTTGACACTCAGTGTATTTATCTGAAACAATCCGAGTTTGTAACTCGTGTCAATAGTCATGGACTATTTCTCCCGAACCTGAATTTTGATTTCTGGTCTGAGACGACAAACATGTATAATTTCAAAATCTCCCACAGACCTCGACGATAAATAGACCACCACGAACACAAATGAGAGAGTTAAGCAAGAAAATTTTCTGTCTGAAATCTTGACAGAGCCAAAATTGACGAATACTGAGTGTGAGTGACTTTGTCAACTAATTCTAAATTTCTCGTGGTGTAATCAGAGCTTATATTCGAGACGATTGTAAGCAAATATCAAAGAGCAAGCCAATCTAGTGCTTAAGAAGTCACCGGCACATAACAGATGTGATTCTTTCGTAGAATTTTAGAGAACGCCAACAAATTAGAAGAACCTCTGAAGACTAATAACTAAATGGAGGGATAAATATCAGAAGTGCTCCGATACACAGTGCCAGTATTCTTCTGGAACTCCCTCTGCTGCTATATTTTTTGGCCATCTTTGCCAAAGAATCACGTAAAGCACATCCATAGCTCACATCTATATAAAGGGGCAATCTATATGGTAAAAGCTCACTTCCCAGCACACCGAGCACCGGCCTTATTGAAATATCCAAAGTTCCTGAGGTACTCTTGCGTCACCTTTATACTTTCCATGTTTCAGCGATTTTCCGATGATGAAGAGTCGTGAAAACGAACTTTTCTTGGACATACGAATTTGGTGTTGACTTTTATCCTTTGGCTACATTCTCTTTCACAGGTTGAAGTCAAGATGACAGAAAACCAATTGCAGAACCTAAGGAAGAGAGTAGGCGCCCATCCAAATCTAGAAGAAAATGGACAGTTGCTGCATATTGTCAACCCGATCGGCGGCTTCAACGAGTGGGTCGTATTAACTTATAACCTGCAGGTCCTGGGAGACCGCATAAAGGAGAACACCATGATGCGCGAGAAGCTAGACGACGTGGTGGATAACTATGTCAAGCATTTAGAGACTCTATGTAAAATAAGGCCACCCGATCCCACGGCATATCCTATGCCGATCCTCGGTGGCACTTCAAGTCCCGACCCCAGCAATGCCATGCCGTATTGGATCGCGATGATGAACCAAAGGCTGGAAAGCCTAGAGAAAAGCTTCAGGAAAATGGAACAGCTCATGATGGAAAAACTTGGAGCATAACGTTATCAATGAACTCGTGGATCTAGTCAATCCCATAACGACAGGACATCATATCGAGTTCAAGTTCCATGCCACAAAAAATTTCTCCCCTTTCTATGTGTGCCCGTATACGTTGTTTCGCAAGTACATGTGTGCTTCAATAAAGGAGACAGTAACTCTGGCCGATTTTCTTGTGTATTGGTAAAGAGGCAGGGGAAACGTGTGTATTTGCTGTGATTCTGAATAAAAAGGTTCTTGCATCATATTCTCGAAGTAATTTTCGCTCATAAGATGCGAGCTTTAAGGAAGCTATAGCTGAAGGACGGGACGCTATGTTCTAGTCAGTTTTATCTTATCATCCTGTAGTTCCATTGATTCGTGCATATTGTATTAAACTTCAAGACGTCGTCGCTTCTTTTGAGTCGGATGCGCAATTTCACTGCATTGCACAGAAAAAAGACTAGAGTTCCGCAACCAGATACCCGCATACGATTTCTCAGAGCAACCTTCACTTTGTCTATCGAGTAACGGCAAGTATAAAACAAGCATTCTGGTCCACAAAAGAAAACGGAATGAAATGAGAGACAGCATACGTCGGTACTAGGTTCATTCGCACTGTACGCAGCAGAAAAGTAAAGACCAGACGAGACAGAAGAGAGAGGCAGTCATCTCCTTCCTCGGCCGACCGTCACCGAGCTCTTCCAACTCCACGACCAGACGCTACTTTCTGTCCGGGGCTGATCTGACAACACCCCAGATGACGAGAAGCCGAGCGGCTTCCTGCTGTATCGCCTGACGACACCGCTGCTTTGTTGTCCAAGCCGCGACGACACTGCTCACATCGGCAGCACCATGGATCAACGAAGCTGCTGCTTTCCCTTGGCAACTATCCGGCCACGTGAGCCTAGCCGAGTCCTTGCCTAGCCGATGTCCTGCACTGGTGATATTCCACAGCGACTTGTCGCCGTTCTCGGGTCCTGTTTGTTTAGCTGCTCGCTGGCCGATCCAATCACGGAATGACGCTGCTTTTCCGATCCTCCACCGAGCCGAGTGATGTCGTTTTCTGTCTCGCAGGTTTTCACCAAGTCTTGACCAGCAAGCCGTGACCGAAGTACGACCATCCCGGGTCGAGTCATTGTCACCGGTTGCAGTCGTCCTCGAGCTGAACTGAGAATCCTCGATCGAGCACCACCTTCCATCATCGTCGGTCCATCGTCATCCGCTGGTCCGATTAGGAACTTGCATATTCAAGTTAGGTAATTATCTAATCCAATCTTGAACTTGATATTTTATTTACTAATTTGGACTAATGTGATCTTGAGTGTTTTAGGCATTATCCAAGGGGATTCTATTGACAAAAAAGTCAGGAAAATTGTCCAAAAAATTTAAAATTTATCATATTTTTGTCAATTCAATTATAAATTTTTTTCAATTTTGTCAATCGAGTCATAAATATCTTCATATTTTTTTGGTTGAGTCCATCCGGCCAAAATTAGCTTGAATTTGCTAACGTAGAAGGCCAGCGCTAACATGGACATTTTATAATAATATTTTAATGATTTTTTGAATTTTTTATGATTTTTTCTTTTTTTCCTATTCTTTGTTTTTTTCTGTTTTTAGAGCTAGGGCCAACGAGGGTTGTCAACCGAGCCTCACCGGCTCTAGGTGAGGCTGTCGCACCCCTTGCCAGCTCTAGGCAAGGGTCGCAATGCCCTCGTCAACCAAAGCGAGGGCGCACAAGCCCTCATGCAAAAGCGAGATAGGGCCACAACGCCCTCGCTTTGGGCGACAAGGGCATCGTGGCCCTCATCTAGAGTTGGCGAGGGATGCGACACCCTCATTTAGAGCTGGCGAGGGTCAGCCGGCCCTTACTCCAAAGAAAAAGCAAAGAAAAGAAAAAAATCATAAAAATTTCATAAAATATTAAAATATTATTAAAATTGTACATGTCAACATCAACCATCGACTATGCCACGTGGGATGACTAGCGTCCACGTCAGCGAATTCTTGCCAAAATTGATTGGATGGATTCAATTGGTAAAAGATGAAAAGATATAAGGCAGGTTTAAGACTAAATTGGCAAAAGTGTAATAAATTTAAAAATTTTTAAACAACTTCCCTTCAAAAATATCAAATAGAAGCATTGATTTGAGCCATGAGACGATGGAATTTTTTTTATTATGTTTGAATTTATCTTGGACAAATGCCCTATCAAGATTGCGATATAATCATTAATTTGAGCCGTAAGAAGGATCATTTTTTTTTATTATGTTTGATTTTATTTTGGGTAAATGCCCTATCAAGATTGCAACATCCGTTAATTTAAGACGCGAGAGATGGATTTTTTTTTTATATCATAATTTTTTTAAAATCTCGATGGATATCTTGAATGGTTTTTGTTTTTGTTTTTTTTTTTGAAATTTTGATTAGATAGAATTGCCAACTTTAATGAATGAAAAATAAAAAAAGATTGTATGTTACAATATATAAAATTGCCTAGTTTAAATTAGATTGCATGTTACAAATCACAAGACTTGTCAGAGTGGTAATGATTTGAAGAGGCATTATTGGATTCACAAGGCCAGTTTCAAGTCCTTTAGTAGAGCAAAAATTCAGCTTAATAGAACTCATTCGCCAGAAAGGGGAGGAGCTTAGAAGGATCGAAGAAGTAACGATAACACAAACACTCTTATTGCAGACAGATGCATGACTACATCATTAAGGAAGCTCACTTTCATCACCCTCACATCCTACACAAGTAGAACTTCTCGGCTATCTTCAGTTTACTTGTTACACATTGCTGACCTGCACTCATAATAACCCAAAAGCACTCTCGAAAATTTTATTTTTTGTGGATGGTTCTAACAGATAAACTTTTTATTGCTCGTTTTCTTTCGATGACGTAGCAATATCAAGGTCGACTATTTGAGATCTCGGCACGCTAGTATTCCAGGTAGGCCAACCAGCATATGTTGGAGGCAGAGGAGTAGAAGTGAGAATTTTAAGCTTCTTCTCATACTCATCAATTCTCTTCTGGAGAAGCTTATTTTCCCTTATCAATAAGTTTCCCAGGACATTTTGATCATATGTCAGTATCGTCCATTCTCGCCAATCACCAAGAGGTTCCTTAATGTGCACCATCTTGAGGTTGTTCTCCTCCAACCTTGGCAGTATATTTGATTGTCCTCTAATGGCCGCTAAGTACCTCTCGGCAGCCATGATCTTTTGCAGTGGAACTTCTTGCACTATGCGTTCTTGGGAAGGTGTTCTGCATTCGAAAGGATCACAGAAAATAGGACATTAAACTTCAGACAACAGGATACAGTGCTATGTGGGACTTAATGTCCACGAGAAGAGCTATGAAACAATGAACAGGAGAGAATGAAGTGACTCTTACCTTTGTAAGCTACTTGCGCTCTCTCTAATGTTCTGGTCCTACTTATATTAATTATGTAAGAGATTTGCATATGCGGAGAAGACACAGAGTATAAGACTCAAAATCATGAGCTAAGGCTCATAACATCCTCAATTATTTCCCTTCCGGATAACGTGTCTGCCCAGAACGCACGCCAAGAATCTTGACTATTATTGATTGAAAAGCAAAAGTACGCATCACCATCTACTTAGTGAAGAAGCTCCTTGTTTTCTCACAATCTGTGCTTTACTTGATGCTAGGGGAAAGTAAAAAAGGCTGAATTATCGTATCCTGAATCCTTGTCGTGCTAATGCTCCATATGCAACTTTTTCACAGTATCTGCAGTACTCATGTTGGTTGCACAAGTAATCTGAAATGCCATGCCTTTACCTTTATCTCTTCCCTTTGTTCACCATCCTGTCCTCGGATGCCATTCTAGGTGTTACACTCACTCCCTCACTCTTTGCCTACAAAAGCGGCTAAAGCGGTCATCAATTCCGGTCAAAAGAGCTCAGTCTCGTCCTCTTCACTTTGACACCAATATCTTATTCTAAATGATCCTGAACTTGCAATGCATGTCGAAGTAGCAGACTATTCACCTAAACCCAAGATTTGATTTTTGTCGATAAACAGACCACCACGAACACAAATGAGAGGCTTACTGCGAGAAAACCTTTCTCTGTCTGAAATCTCAGTACAGCCGCAATTGGTGTATACTGAGTTTAAGTGACTTTGTTGACTTAATTTCTAATGGTGTAAGCAGAGTGTACATTCGAGACCACTGGAAGCAACTATCAAAAAGCAATCCAGTCTAGTGCTTAAGAAGACACCGGCACAAAAGATGTGATTCCTTCCTCTTAATTTTGGAAAATGAAAACCAACAAATTCAAAGAATCTCGGTGGACGAACAACCAAATGCAAATAATAGAAATACTCCAATGCACAGTGCCAAGATTCTTCCAGGAATTTCTCTGCTGCTATATTCATAGGCCCCTTTGTCTAAGAATCATGTACAATGCATCCATAGTTTACATCTATATAAAGAGGCAATCTATATGTTTAAAAGCACACTTCCCATCTTACCAAGCACCGGCCTCACTGAAGTATCCGTAGTTCTTGAGGTACTCTTGCATCACCTTCATACTTTCCATGTTTCAGCGATTTTCTTATGATCATGAGTCTCGCAAAAATGAACCTTTTCTAATCATAGAACTTAGTGATAACTTTTAACCTCTGGCTACGTTCTTTTTTGCAGGTTGAAGTCAAGATGACGGAAAACCAATTGAATAACCTAAGGAGGAGAATAGGCACTCCTTCAAATCTAGATCAAAATGGACCGTTCCTGCATTTATTCAACCCGATCGGTGGTACCAATGAGTGGGTCGTACTGAGTTATAACCTGCAAGTCCTGGGAGACTACATAAAAGAGAACTCCAAGCTGCGCAGGAAGCTAGACGACTTGGTGGATAACTATGTCAAGCAACTGGAGACTTCATGCAAATTAAGGCCGGCTACTCCTGCGGCATATCCTATTCCGACCCTTAATGGCACTGTAAGTCCGTACCCCAGCGATGCCATGCCATATTGGATCGCAACGATGAATCAAAGGCTGGAAGATATAGAGAAAAGATTCGGAAAAATGGAAGAGCTCATGATGGAAAAACTCGAAGAATAACATTGCTAACGGACCAATAGATCCAATCAATCCTATAACACAGTACATCATATCGAGTTCAAGTTCCATGTCACAAAAAAATTTCTCCCTTTCCATGTGTGCCCTTGTTCGTTGTTTCGTGAGTGTTTGTGTGCTTCAATGGTATTTCCTTGTGTATTGGATAGAGCCAGGGGAAACATGTGTATTTGTTGTGTTTCTGAATAAAAAGTGTTCTTGCATCATACTCTTGGAAGTAATTTTCGCTCACAAGATGCGAACTTTAAGGAAGCTATAGCTGAAGGACGGGACGCGATGTTCTAGTCGGTTTTATCTTATCATCCTGTAGCTCCATGGACTTGTGCACACTGTACTAAACTTCAAGACATCGTCGCTTCTTTTGAGTCGAATGCGCAATTTCACTGCGCTGCATATGAAAAAGACTAGAGCTCCGAAACTTAACACCCACATAGCTTGCGGACACGACGATACGACTACTCAGGACAACCGTCACTAAGTTCACTTTGTCTCTCGAGTAATGGCAAGTACAAAACAAGAATTCTGGTCCCCATAAGAAAATGGAATGAAATGAGAGACAGTGTTAGTACTAGGGTGTCCACCCTGCTAGCTTATCCTAACACGAGAGCTGAAATCATCATAAAGTCATCACTTTTTCTTCTTTTTTTTTGTTTATCGTATTCTAATTCTCAACTTATTCCAGGAGTCAAATCTCAAACCTAAAACTAAAGCTCCCCACCTTCAGCCACCTGAAAAGATGGAAGAATTGAACTCTCCACGACCCCCTAAAGTGAACACTAGCGCAACCCCAGTGGTTGAAAGGTCACCACTTAATTATTTCCATTAAATAGTTAATGTCACGCCCCGACCCTCGAGCACGCGACGATCCCCATCTTTCTCTTTCGGTCATTTGGATGCGACGTCCCAGGGCGCGTCGCCGACTATTCTTTTTATCTTTCAATTAAGCGCATGCGGAAGCGATAATTAATCCCCGTACAATTTAATGAATTGGGATAGCCAGAAAAGTCAAACAGAGACACAATCAATAATGCCGGTTTATTCATCTTCTGATTAACATTAGGAAGTCTACACAATTAGGCCCGTACCACGGACTACTTCCTACAGAGCCGACCGAACAAATAGGCCAGGGTTAATCTACTTCTTCCAAAACGCACCACCTGTCGAATCTGCCTGCAACGGACCTACAAATGGTTATTCAATAACCAGTGAGATATAAATCTCAGCGAGTTCTTGCCCTAATCCCCGACTAAGACACCAACTCGCCTCGGGGTACCTATGGCCCGGTCTAATACCTCAAGCAGGTCAATAGCAAAACAATCATACATCTTAGGCAATGACTTAATACAATCAATACTGTTGTGAGCACATCGACAAACAATCGACTCGCAAGCGACCTTACCCGGTCATGCCATACTCTGCACGATAAATACACATGCAATTCACCAATAATGCATCTTGCACTCTCAGCATTACATTAAACAATCACACTCGAGTCGTATCGCAAGCGATCTCACCTGGCCATTGCCACACCCCGCACCCGGTACTAACTCAGGCATATCATAAACAGTGCAACAAGCACAAATATACTCAGAACACAATGTCAACTTGTTTCTCATGCACCCTTGCACTCATGCAAGTTCCAAATATGCACATCCATCAGTGACGCTTTCCCCGAAATCCATCGGGTATCCGAAATCCATCGGTTGCGTCTTCACTCTACCTTTTCCCCACGTAAACACGCCTCAGGGCACGATCTCCTCTGCCTCCCCGTGTAAACACACCTCAGGGCACAAACACTCTACCTCCCCGTGTAAACACACCCCAGGGCTCTACCTTTTCCCCGTGTAAACACACCTCAGGGCACAATCACTCTGCCTCCCCGTGTAAACACACCTCAGGGCTCACCATTTTCCCCGTGTAAACACACCTCAGGGCACAATCACTCTGCCTCCTCGTGTAAACACACCTCAGGGCTCAGGTGGACTCATAAGCACACGTCATAATCCGCACACGACATACATGAAGTCCACATACGAAGTAGTAAGTATTCCACATATTATTCAGGAATCATCACATTGCGATAATCCAATAATCAGCCAATTTCATAAGAAAATACCACATAATTCCTGGAATATACGTGCTTCAATCAATAAGGCATAAATATGCAATCATCAATTCAATCAATTATTGCCTCAGATAATATTCGTCTCGCAATAATGTGACGACCGGTAATTCTCATAAATCACTAATTACCACAATTACTTATCGCAGAGTAATTAATCCAAACAACAATCCAACATGCTTTCATAATAACGACACATCAAATAATTCCCACAATTTAATTATAAATAAACCGCGTTATTCATAATTAAACTATATTCAATTATTATTAAAATAAATAATAATAATTCCGAATTTCTACAAATAATATTAATTCCGAATTTCCACAATTACTAATAATTCCGAATTTCCACAAATACTAATAATTCCGAATTTCCACAATCAATGTTAATTTCTGGATTTAATAAATAATATAGTAATTTCGGAATTTAACAAATAATAACTAATTTCGGAATTTAATAAATAATATTTATTTTCGGAATTTAATAAATAATAATTAAAAAGAAATTATTTCTTTTTAATAACAATAATACTAATACGGATTATTCCACTAATCCTTAATTACCCAAATAATCACCGATAATTATCCGAACCACGATTAATCACGATTAACTCTAATCCACCTCATAATTACGATTAATGACAATCTAATATTCCCCATAAACGAGTTTAACGGACTAAACGAGGATTTAGAACTTAAACTCACCCGGTAACGAAACCGACGATACCGGCGCGACTGCGACGACAAGGCGAACGCACGGGAACTCCCGGTGCGTCGGGACGAGGCGGCCCGGGAGCGGATCTTGGCCGAGGGCGGCTGTCCGCGTGGCAAAAAGCCGAGAAGCGAAGGGACCAGCGGCTGTGGTGGTCCAAGGCCGGCTGGTGGGCGGTCCGGCGACTCCGGACGGCGGCCAGTAGCTCCGGCGAGGCCGGCGACGGCTCCGGCGACGGCTGAATAGAACCGGGAGAGGGAGAGAAGAGGCGGTGCAGCTGGTTCGCGGGGATGGCAGCAGGCCGGGCTGGCTCCGGTGCGGCGGAGGGGCTCGGGCACGGTCCTCCGGCGGCCTGTGGCGGTGACCGGCGGCGGCGTGCAGCGGCGAGGCTGCTGGCCGCTTCTCCTGGTCACGGCCAGAGGAGCCGAGAGGGAGAGAGAGAGCACAGCGACGGCGGACGGGACCGGCAGCGACTCGGCGACCGGCTGGGCCGCGACTGGACAGCGGCGGAGGACGGCAGCAAGGTGGCGGAGCTCAGGCGGTGCTCGGCTGGCTCGGTTCGAACCAGAACCAAGAGTGAGAGGGAGGGCAGCGACCGAAAGCAGCAGGTCGGCGACCTGCGGCGGCTCGCGGCGGCCCGAGAGCAGTCCAGCGTCTGGGCAAGGCGGCCGGCGTTGCAGCGGCGCCGGCGGGGCGACGAGAACCGAAGCAAGGCAGCGGCACGCCCGGACGGAGGAAGAAGACAGAGGGGAGGCGCGGTGCTCGCCAGGCCGGCGAACGACGAGACCGGCGGACCGGCGGCGAGCTGGCAGGACGGCGAGGCTGCGGCGGTGACGAGGTGGCGGTCGGCGTAGCTGCAGCGGCGAGAAGACAGCAACCGCAGCTTCGGCCGGAGGAGAGAAGAAAAAGGGAGAGAAGTTGCAGGGGAAGGGGGCGTCGACGTGCATGGGGGAAGAGGAGGAGAGAGAGAGAGAGAGAGAGAGAAGTCAGAGGTCAGAGGGCAGCAGGGGAGTGGGCGCTAACATGCGTGGGGAAGGAGGAAAAGAAGAGAGAAAAGAGAGGGGAGAGAGGACGTGCGGCAGGGGAGTGCAGGAGGAGAGAGAAAAGGGGTGAAGGGGGGGGGCGGGAGAGAGAGAAAACCCTAAAAAAAATAATTCAAATAAGCTTCTAGAAGGGGGTACTTGGTCCCTTTTACCCTTGAAACGTGGTTCCCAAAATCCGGTCCTAATCTCGGCCCGTTAATCCAATTCGGGCAATTTCCGGGCTTAGCGAAAAATTTGGGAATTAATGAGGCGTTGTCCAATATTTTTGTCCCAACGTCTTTAAAAGTTCGGTACCCGAAATCGAACTGAATTTCGTGATTAATTTCAACCAGTCGCGACTTTGGTACGACCTGACCTTCGGGCAACGTTTAGGGTGTTCCACGCGTTTAACCTG
Source organism: Corymbia calophylla (assembly GCA_014182845.1). NCBI lineage: Eukaryota > Viridiplantae > Streptophyta > Magnoliopsida > Myrtales > Myrtaceae > Corymbia > Corymbia calophylla. The sequence goes on from CM024695.1 coordinate 33,527,153, forward strand.
TGGTTGATAGCTTTTCAATCCACGATCGTGTATATTCGATCAAGACGATCCTCGGTTGTCATGTAATCGTGAGGATCGATTCGCCACCCCGAATGCGGTCAATAGGAATTTAACATCGTTCGTCGTTAATATCGAAGTCGTGCGGAATCACCCGCGATCCGACCTCGTACTCGCCGAATCGATATTTCTGTTCGCTAATTGACCGCAAACGGCGTGGTATCATCCTTGCTTGATCCTTATGGTCGAATGGCCAGTCCCTGATTGAATTCACTAGTCGTACGAGCATCCGTCCTTAATCGCCTTTCCGAACAATTAGTTAACTCGTGAGGGACCAACTCAGAGTAAACGTAACTAACAGTGCATTGATGAAATAATCATTTCACACGTACCGAAGTGGGTCGAAATCCAGGACGTCACAGTTAATATCCATAGGGAAAAGTTACCTAATATAATTACCCAATATAAGTATTAACGCTCACTTTTCTGTTAAAAAAATTACTACTCATGTCAAGAATTTATTAAGCCTTCATTTGTTTTCACGAAAAATGGATAATTTGGATTATCATATGGGAAGGGGGGACACTGTAGCTTGCCTCGCTACTGGGGCTCCCGTTGCCCGTGGCTAGGCGAGCTCGCCCTGGAAAATTAAATTAAAAAAAAAAAGATTCAAGATGGAGATTATTTTGTCAAAACTAAAATTAGAACCAATAGGAGTGTTGCACCTTGAATGAATATACATATATGTGTGTGTGTAAAGGCAAAAGTTTGGATATAGATCAAATGGGAAGATTATCAACCACAAGTAAGAATGATTTTTGAAGCGATGAATCAATTCCTCATTTACATTAATTTAGTAACTCAGAATATCGCGGGGGAAAAATGGCACTGGATATCATAACTGAGCACTTCTCAGCTGAGAAAATAAACAGTCTGGAGAATCTGAGCTATGAAAAGAAGCTCCAATGCCTGAGGGAGTTAGCAAATGGAGACTCCATTGCCAGCAATCTCATCAATGCAATCAAATCATGCGGCTAGAAGGAACTTTGCCGAGCGGCCGAGGAAGTAATCTTGGTGCTAAATTCTCGAAACCCGCCCAACAATGAAAACGCCGTCCTCTATCATGTCAAGAAAATGATCGAACATCTGAACCAAATAGTGCTATCGGACAGATTCCATTGTCCCCAAGATGATCCTGATTTCGCCACTCGGGTCAAACGCGTGCAAGACACACTCAAGGATCTCGTGGATGGCCTAGGACAGAAGATCGATAGCGATGCCATGAACGAGAGGAAACCCAAAGAGAACTCAGATTCGAGGCCATACAAGTCGCCGGAGCTGAAGCCTCATCAGATCCTCACAGAGGAGCAACGGAGAGCTGTCGTGTACGATATGCAGCGCTTCCTTCCGAAGTATACACAAGGATATCCAGAGAAGGCTGCCGACGTCATTCTACCGGTGGTGGTCGCACTATCTAGAGCTCCAAAAGAACCAGAACCCACCAGGAGCCACCAAGCACAACATAAACATAATCAGAGAAGGAAGCGAAAATTTTATTGGATCCTGAAGTCGATGCCGAGAGAGGGGGCGGCAGAATTGTTCGAAGGAGGTTTGGTCAGGATCATGGAAATCGAAGCAGGAGAGAGACTTAAGGAATTTCCTTCCATAATTTACCAATCTCTAGATAAGGAGAGATCTCTCAATCCTCGCAAGAACCTCATGCTTTTGATACATAGCACGCCGCCCGAATGGAATGAGGACATAGTCCGGCCAAGCTACCATTTGGTCCAAGTCACGGACCAGATCAGGACACCGAATCCGCCAGGATGCGCGGTATTAAGCCCTGATGCAGTTGACGAAGAATTCGTCTCCAAGAACGAGGTGAAGGACCTAGCCGACATGTATCTTAAGCTCCAAAGCTCAAGTTGGACAACCGTGGCAGGCACTTCGAGGATCATAGTCTAGAAGAAGCTGAAAAGAAAGGAGCGGAGTTCGGAGCAAGAGCTGAGGGAAGACTTTGAGCGGGGAACACTGGAAGCAGCCCACGACATGTCGGATTTGGCTAGCGAGATATTGATGACAAAAATGGAAATGCATAAGCCAAAGAAAGATATCATCGACAGCGCAATGAGGGCCGAAATAAAGGAATTTCTGGGTAAGCCTGTCGACGTAGGAAAAGAAAATATCGAGAGCTAGTGATCGCAAACATGCGCCGTGTGTTTAATCACGTCTCTATTTTGACATTTTGTCAAAGGTACGTAAATATGCGACTGTGTGTTTGTGACGGTATTAAGTTTCTGAATCTTGTCTTTGATTCTAATCTTTCAGAAGTGTTGAAGAGTGCTTTGCTTGATCTTGTTTCCTCTAATCCACAATTCAACTGTTCATAGGTCATGTACTTTGCCCTTGAAAATACATGCTGGCAAGAGAGAAAATCTACAGAAAAAGCTTTTGGCAGTCCGAGCAGCTCGGGTTTAACCATTTTACTAGCAGATTATGAACAAGAAAACAGAACCACATGAAACCCTCACCGTGCAATCACACTTCTTAAAGCAGATGCATATACAAGATCATATTTGAAAGCAGATTCACTTGCTCCTCAGCCATCACTAAACGAGCTCTGATAAATTGCACCAAAACATTCTCTTAGAGACTCAGTCAATCCTATCATGTAGAAGTAGACTTTACAGACCACATATGACCTGTCATTCACTTGATCCCCGCAAGTTTATTTACTCACTCGCATGATTTCTCGCAGATAGCTATCTCGACACCTCATAAGTCAAATTTGTTTTCCAGAATTCTCATCCCTCCACCCCAATCTTCGAACTCCACTGATATGGTCTGCATGATGCTTGGACACGGCTGCCAGAAAGGCAAATTCCCGGGCTGCTAGGGATATTAATGATCCTCAGCTTATTCTCGATTTCCTGGATCTTCTTCTTCAGATGCTTGTTTTGGTTCCCTAACATTTACCCCAAGACATTGAGGTCATCACTCATGGAATATATGGGCCATGAATCCAGCCCAATATATTATTAGTAGGCAGCCCATGTCTTGTATACAAGCCCACAGCCCACCCTCAATCTTCTTTCACATATTTTGCTCGCTCAAGCCAGCGGAGTGAACGAGAAAGATGAAGACCAGCGACCGTGGAGTAAGGAAAAGGGAGAGAGGAGAGAAAATTTTCACGTGCTCTCGATCCGGACAACTCGTCAAGTCAAATCAACACTGTTTTGCAATGTCTGCAAGTAATCAAAGCCTCTAATTGTCTAATCAAAGGAATTGTCAAAATTAGGCATTGAAATTCAGATTTAGGTATAATCTGAATTGATATGTTCAATTTATGAGTTTTCATGGGGCACGCGCGCATGTATATATATATATAATTTAAGATATTATGAAGTTATAGTATTTTATAGATTACTGTTTGTCTGGAATGAAATTTTTAAGTTTGTCGCGCGTGCTAGACAGATTCTGACCAGTAACCTTTGAGGCTGCATTGTCCGGAGAAAAGATAGCCGTATAGGATTTGGGTGTGACAACTCAATGATCCCCTCTCTCCCAACCGCCTAGAGGACTGTTCAGGTGCAGCATTCTGTCGTTCTCCTCCAACTGTGGACACACCCCAACCTTCGACTTCATGTTGTCCAGATACTTCTCCGGATTGCTCGTTCTCTTCGCTGCTTTTCAAGGCTAGTCCTGTTTTTCAGTGAAATTAGTTCTCCAACCAAGGTTTGTTCTGCATGAAAGAGATGAAGAAAAGAGAGGAAAAATGTTATGAACTTCAAATGGCACATAGAATCTACAATCAAACCATAGAAAAGACAAAGTGTTTTGTGTGCATATGAGAGAGAGAGAGAGAGAGAGAGAGAGTATTACAGAGCTAGCCTTCACAAGTGTTTGTTGCACAATGTCATGCATGGCTCTTCCAGTTTCATCTCCTTATATAAGTGAAGTTCTGGATCCGGGCCATCACAAAGAAACAACACATTGAGTCATTCAGCTAAAGAACTAACAAAATAAATAAAGTACTGTATCCATGAATATTGTTGTGGTCTCTTTATATGGGAGAGAGATAACAACTTTGTTATGTACGTTAATATGTTCACATTCCTAGCTAGAGAGAAAATCATTATAAAAATGGACTATCCACATAAGTTGTTATCCGTATTAAAGAAAATGACACATATGATATTTGAACAATGGTCCAATATGCATTGTCATCATTTTTAATTTGTTCAATGTAAACCTAAATTATTTAGTAAATATTCAATTTAAACCCTAAATCATATAAAAAATGTTCAATATCGTCATTCCGTTAATTCAAACTAGCAAAATCTACTAACATGACTCCCAATCCATCAAGTTTGAATAGTAGATAACAGAGAAAAGTAACGCATGGATCATCCAATTCTGATATTCATCCCAAATCAGTATATAACAATTCACATCATTAAATAACAATGAACATGTTAACATCTTTTTTTTCCTTTTCCAAAGCAAATGGATAAAAGATAGTCATGTTAACTGATCATTCATAAAGATCCAATTTAACATATAATAATGCATGTCATCAAATAATGTAGGATTTTTCGTTTGAGTAAACATAATGATTACATTTAGCATTTACCAAGAATTTAGGTATCACATTTAACAAATTAAAATTTTAAAGATGATTTTATACATTGAGCTAAAATTTATAAATTATTTATGTTGTTTTTCCTCTAGACTAATCCAATCAATGTGCTCGTTATCAAGTCAACCCATTCATATCATAATGGTAATCATAAGAAAAACTTTCATCTTTTCAAATCTTGGTTGTCAAACGTCAATAAGTGAATTTATTGAAACTGCTCACTCAGTGCACATGGATATGGATGGACCTATCCTCACTAAAGTGAATTAATGTGGTTCACATGGCTATGGACTACACGCCTCAATCAACCAAATGGTTGAATATGTTCATCATTCGTGCACAATGATGAATTCGGAGGCTTAAAGTGTTTCTTCATCAATTCTCTCTTCTTCTTTTTAATGTAAAAGTTACTAACACACAGAAAAAATTACTACTGACCGATAAGTATCAAAATTTACTATCAATGTAGAGAAATTTCTGAAAATTGACTACCTATATATATTTTTCTCACGGAAAGTTATTAATCATATGAAAAAATTGTTAGTTGGAGCTTTTAATTAACTTATCATAAGCTTCCACTTGACAAGGACCAAACCGGCGAGACCATGCTGTCGAGAAAGTTGTGCAACCCGATGATATTGAATCTAGATTAGACACCACTTAACCCTCATTTGATTCGGCAACTAGTGCAAGCATTAAATGAAAAATCGTGCATATGTCGATCTTTATATCGTTTTGATCACTATAAATTGTAAGACTAGTATAGAGCACTCCAAATTATCAAAATGCCAAGTGTCTTCAGCAATGGACATTTGTTAATGCATATTGTCAGTTGTCATCGAGAGTCATCACTTGTCAATCATGACCCAACTACCCACTTAGGGAAATGCCTTTATATGACGAAGGGTTCATTCAAGTAAGGGGTTGAGTCTGATTGATTGATTATTGAGTAGTTAAGATGCTAAGATACTTTTTGTATGAAAAGTTAGGACCATAAGTTAAATTTTGTGATAGACACACTTTGATTTTTCTTTTAATTTGAAACACCCACAACTTTCACAATAGACAAATATTGACATGTATATATATACATAGAATATCCTTGTAATTTGTTGAAATTTATATAATCTTCTAAATCGAGACAAAAATAGATTGTCAATTTCTGCTTTCTAAGAAACTTGACCATATAGGCCAAGACAACTTTCTAGGAAAAGTTGCTCGGGTGTGTTTATTTTGTGATAAAAAAAAATTTCCTAAAAATTATTTTTAAGGAAAATGGTTGGTTTTCGATAATTTGGTGTGTAGTTGAAAATGGGACAAAAAAATTTCGATATTCACATCTTACTTTTAAAAAATATTCACTCCATTACAATTATATTTTATTTCTAATATAAAATATATGAAGTACAAAATGTCTTTTCATTATCCAAATAAAATAACCTAAATGATTTAGAAAATGTAAATAAGATATTACTAACATATGAAAAGTAATTACAAATTTCATATGTTCTTTTTTTCATTATCCAAATAAAATAACCTCAAGAAAAAAGTGATGCCAAATAATAGAGAATTTAAATAATTAGCGAAGTTAATATCTCAATGCTCGTTAAACTTAGCATGGGAATGATTCTCCGAAATTATTTTCGAAAAGGTAGTCAAAAAGTGACAATAAGCATCCAAACAGAAGGTACCGAAGAGTAGTTAAGACCAATAGAGAGAGATGGTACGTCGATTGAAGCTTTATGTGAGCGGGCACGTGGAAAAGGAGTTTATAGGAAAATGATTTTTTTTTCTTTTCGGTATGGAATAATCAATTTTCTCAATTCTAAGTGTGGTTGTGTTCCTTAACCAGAAAGCTTTCTTCGTTGCTTATCCACTTTCAGCTTACCAAACACAAAAAATTAGGAAAAAAAAACGTTTCCTGAAAATCTTTTCCATAAAACAAAAACATTCTTAAATTTATTTTAATTTTTTTTTTATCTTCTCAATTGCTTCTATTATTTCTTCTTTTTTCATTCTCCATTCATTTTTTTATATTTGGTTCGTGATTAATCATTTTACGTTTAAAAATTATAACTATGCCTCCATGTAGGTGTCATGTTAACAAACTAATGCCGGGTTGAATTTGAAACAAGATCAAAATGGTCATGTATTGATGTGATAGGTCAAGCTACGATCATGGGCTTCCTTTGGTACTCTTAGCATATTTAAAATGATGATGCAGCGTTCTTTTCAAGCCTATAAATTCACATCTCACAATAATATAGCTACATATACAAAAGGTAACACATACACATTAAAGATAATGAAATGATACCAAACTTTTTAACTTAGGACAGGGATAGATTAATGCATCTATATCATATGGCCGTACTAGATTGCTGACCCTAGTTCGTATGATCCACTCCAAGTAATCAATTAGTATGTCCACCTAAGTCATGGTCAATGATCTAATTAAGACAACCATCAGAAAGAGAGAATCCGCTGGGCTTTTGCAATGAGTGGACTGTGTTGTCCTACAGCCTCACTATGCTGGGGGATCTCATGAGGGAAAACATAGATTTGAGGAAGAAAGTAGAAGATTTAGTGGGTAAGTACGTTATGAACCTGGAGATGTGTGGCAAGCCTTGGAGGTGTCAACCCCATGATCTCCTAAGCCACTGTTATTCTCATCCTCTATACCCACCAAACATGCGTGTTATGATGAACCAGAGGTTGGAGTTTTTGGAGAGGAGGTTTGGTAAGTTAGAAGAGATTATGAAGGAGAAGTTAGGAGCATAATGACATCATAAATCTACATACTTATCACGTACAAACAAACAAAAGTAGAGATATAATATCTTTGTATGTTTGTATAAATTTTCACCATGGCGCAAGGCCTGCGAGGAGGAGAAGAGTTGTGGAAGTTGACCCTGTACTTAATGTACGTATGTGTTCATATGTGCTATGATACAAGTTCGTCAAACGACACCTTTTAAAGTCCTACATACTAGTGTTGATACAAAACGTTACACGGGATAACATGATACCGACGTACTGTTGGGTGGTGAGATTAGTCAACTATGCTCTTTGCCGAACACAGTTAAGTCGCAATATCAGTTTATGGGTCAGTGAGTCCGAAACGTGGCGGCACGTGAAATTCATGTTCTGCTTTATTCTGATCATTATGCTAAATTGCTAGGTTACCAAACTTCAAGACCAACTTTCACAAGGGCCAAGACCCAATTCATGGGGAGATTGTTTTCCTAGCTTTCATGATTTCTATGTTATACGAGCCACTTAGAATAGACAAATCAAAAAGGGCGGTGCTCATTTTTTTACTGGAATGATGACCGTCCCAGAAATAGAACAAAGCAGATTTCGTGTCGAAACGGTGACCGACCGACCCGAAATTCTGATTTGTTGCAGAGCAGAGGTAGTCCATTAATTAATTAAGCTTTCAGATGTGAAAGTGGAAGTATCTGCAACGTGGACACGATTGGTATTAAAAAAAGAAAAAAAGATGGGCTTGCTTGATCTTAAAATATTATGAAATGCAGATTCCCAATGTAAATAAAGTGCATCTGAATATATATACTGCCGCCAAATTCTCTTGGAATTTAGTGATTCTCAATCTTTTTCTCTTCGTTTATTTTAAGAAAGATTTCATTAGAAGTAGCTTAACAAGAAACCAAGAAACGAAAGCTGACAACTTTCAACGTTTCTCCCATTAAGTGTATTCAATGGTAAAGTAAAACATTTGCGTATAAAATATATTTAGCAAGCAATTAATTGGACACTCATTAAGTACTTTTAAGGAAAGTCCTAAATGCACTGGCCCTTTATTTGAGTGAAAAAAAAAATTCGCAAATTAATTTTTTGAACTTTTACAGTTTTGGTTTACTGAAAATATTCAGTCAATGGAAAACTATTTACGGTTGAAGACACACACTTAAAGTCAAGGAAAATTGAATTTCCTAATTTTGAAAGGAGATTTTCCTTTATCATGAAGTTTTCCCGAAACAAACCTCTAATTAAACTAGTCTAAGGGTGCGTTTGTTCCACTAAAAACTTTATGATATAGGAAAATTATTTTCATGAAAATTATTTTCAAGGAAAATGCTTAGTTTTCATTTAATTAGTGGCTTAGAAACAAAAAAGTGATTTCTTTCTTACTAGAAAGAGAACTTGTTCTCCCCTTATCTAAACTCGTTGTTTTCAATATATGTAAAATGCATTCTATAGATTGATTAGTTTTTTTTTTTTTGGTAAATAGACTAATTAGTTTTTCGTCATTTAAAAAAAAATTCCTTTAAACAAGTGAGCCCTAAACAAGTGGCATTACCCTTTATGCCTTGGTTGATATGGGTGCTTCCAATGTATTCATGGCAACCGAGATAGCGAAAAAAGTTGGGTTTGGAAGTGATGCCGAACGGAAGACAATTCAAGACCGTCAACTCGGAAGACCTTGCAAGTGGAGGCACAACCCGAAGGTCGAAGTCCAAATTGGCGGATGGAAAGGCAAGCTCCTGTTCGAAATAGTCCCATTCGACGACTACGATCTCATCCTTGAAATGCAATTCTTCGACCAAGCAAGAGCCATGATCGACATTGGGGTCCAAGTGCATCATAGTGCTCGATCCGAGTGTCCGTCCATGGTGCCGATACTCAAAGGAGTGATGGCCAATCCCTCGACAAAAGCTTGAAGGCGGCCAAGCGCATGGCCAATCCCCAATCGAAGACCCAACCATTAGAGAAGCCAAAGGTAGAGTTGGGACCTCTTGCACCAACTCACGACATGCCGATCGAAGCCCTCTTCCCCGAGGTGGAGTAAGTGCCGCGTGCCATGCCCGAGTCGAAGAAAGATCGTGAAGCTGCACAACCGATCATTCGAGAAGCCGTTTGAGGTACCGTTCGAGTCGGTGAGGGCCAAGCGGAATAGGAAGAAGCGGAAAAAAGCTCGTGCTAAGAAGAACTCTCCCCCATGCTGTGAGCACCGAGGACGTCACTCGAATGAGTGGGGAGAATGTCACGGAGCCGAGGTTTCCATGATCAATGGAGCGCTCATGATCGAGAAAGAACGACCAAAACGCCCTCGAAAGATCAAGGGCTTCCGAAACATTTTCAAGGATGGGCAATGGCGTAATTGTGCGATGGTTTAGAATTTTCTCGGCAAGGTTGTAGTTTTTGAGGGACTCAAGTATAAGAAGGGGTGCCATTCCCCTCATATTTAGCAATCTAAGTTCCTTTCTTTGTTCAGAGCTTCTCTATATTCTCTCTCTACGATCCGGGTGAGTTGAGTAATCGGTCGATCCGAAGAAGCTTGGCTTAGGCCCTAACGATCCCAAGCGATTCGAAATAAGCCTAAGTCGCGGCACGGTCATGATCCCAAACGATCGGCTCGTGACAATGGTGTCAATGATCAAAGAGATGATGAATGCTAAGACCATTGCCACGATCCATCTCTTGGACAAAAGCTTGAAGGTGGCCAAGCACTTGTGCATATGTCTTAATTACACATAAAGAGTGGTTAACCATAAAATATAAGACATATGTAGACTCATTGTAACCATAAGGATATTTTCTAGTGACACATCAAGATAAGAGAATGAGTGACCAACAAAGAGAACGAGTTACCGTTTATGATCAAGTGTTCGAGATTTTATAGGATCAGATTGACTATTAAGAATTTTATATACATCAACATAAAATTGCGCACATACAGTACCATTTTAGTAAGAGAATGTAAAAAATTTTCTGATATATACGCTACATCAATTGAGATTATAATTTACCGTTTTACAAACTTAGTTTAATAATGTGAGATATAAATTTTTTTTAATAGATCAAATATGGGCTAACTGAAAACTATATAAATAGAGCTAATTACCTCTGTTCCAAGTAACCCCCTCTTCGAATAACCCACAACTGCCTTATATAACAAGAGTCCGGGGGAGGCGAGCCAAAGTCCTAAATAAAGGACTGGATTATTTATTTGCATATGAGGATTGGATCATTATTGTTTTGCATCAAGAATCATAGATTCCGAATCGGGTGTTGATCTTTTGATGCCGTTTTGACGACCTTCAGAAAAAACACCATTTAGTACATGGGAACGTGAAAAGTTGCGGAAAGAGTATCAAAGCCCGCTGCAATACGGACTACATGAAAAAGTGTTCAGAGTGAATCTTAATAAAAATAAGCCTTTTAAGTGGAAATTGTTGTTCAAGAAAAGCATCACATACTTATTCCATTGACATGAAAAAATAGAATGTGCTGAAAAAACTATTATAGTCCAAAATGGCTTCCAAATGTGAAAGGTTGATGTCATTTTGGAAAAAGTCTCATGCAATATGACCTTAAAAAGTGGCAAGTTTTATGAAATAAATGAGTCTCTTCACCTTTTAGACATTGCCTTTTTGGACCCCAAAAACAATTTTTCGTGAACACATCATTAAAGTATTCATTGTTGAATATCTCTTTATGAGATCTGGTAAAAATGACAGGGCAGGAGCAAGGACTAAGAAAGATGGCAAAGAAAATCTTAGAAAAGTAGCGCAAATTCTACCTAAAGAGGATTCACGGTTTAAGTTGATAAAACTTCACTGAAAAAAGAACCTTTAACATTCTCAAAGCGAAATTATTGAAAGGCTCGGTAGAAACCCATTCTCGAAGACTAATTCTAGAGCTACGAAAGAACAATTGAGCCAGAATGACAGGATGTAGTTTTAAGAGAGACAGTTTTCCAGCTACAGATCCAAGATGACAGGGAAATATCTAGAAAGATGGTTCAAAACGGTCATTTGCTGAAAGCAGTTTTGTTTGACAAAACTAAAATCTTTTCGGGCGAGGAAATCGGTAAAGAATGCGGTACTTCCCCATAATTGGTATATATCGCACCGTATGATAATCGAAAGGAATGTGAAACCTTACTCACAAAGGAAATCGGTAAAGAATACCGTATGATAATCGAAAGGAATGTGCAAATTTACTGGCAGAGGCGAGAATCTAGTTCTTCTGAGTCCTTTGCACTAGTTTTCTTCGAGATGACAAAATCTCCCACAACCCCACAGAATCATCATCATGCAATGCACAATGCCCACTCACACGAGCCCTTCATTGAAAAAAGAACCTCTATAACATTCTCAAAGCGAAATTATTGAAAGGCTTGATAGAAACCCATTCTTGAAGACTAATTTTAGAGCTACGAAAGAATAATCGTTGAACCAGAATGGCAGGATGTAGTTTTAAGAGAAACAGTTTTCCAAATACAGATCCAAGATGATGGGGAAATATACAGAAAAGTGGAACAGCAGATGGTTCAAAACGGTCATTTGCCGGAAGCAGTTCTGTTTGACAGAACTGATATCTTTTCAGGCGAGGAAATCGGTAAAGAATAGCAAGAGTCAAAAGATTTTTTAGCAAGAAGGTTGGACTCGAGAATGAGTGACTTTAGAAACGACATTAGAGAGAATTTGCGAGAATTTGCGAGAATCTAGTTCTTCAGAGTTCTTGCGCTAGTTTCCTTCAAGATGATAGTCTCCCACAACCCCACAGCATCATCGTCATGCAATGCACGACACCCATTCACATGAGCCCAGAAAGACCCGAGAAACTAACGACAAGATTACCACTGCAGAACCCCCAACAGAGCAACAACAGGACACTCAACAACCACTAGCAACGAACAAATTCAATAAGGCGTCATCAACAAGGAAAACGAGAAACATTTAGCAATGGAGTTTCCAGAGACTCACAGGACGATCCCGTGTGCAAAGAATCGAAGAGCCCGCCTCGATCTCCATCCTGCAAGCCCTCGAATCCGTCACCGACATGCTGTCAGTCAGCCTCTGCCATGCTGCAACCATTGTCGCCTTCCTCTGTCTCCCTGTACCGTCAACGATGATCCGCTGCACAGGTAGCCACATCTGGCTCTTCCCCTCTTCAATCGAGCCAAATTAGGCATGACTGGCTCGAACGTGACTCCATCGAGAGAGAGAGAGAGAGAGAGAGAAAGAAGGGAACGAGTAGAAAAAGGACAAAGAAAGGAAACGCAGACGAAACAGAAGAGAGGAGGAGGCGGTCGAGGAAGAGAGATGATCTGAGGTGAGTGGAGTGTCTCTGTTTTCTTGTAGCCGTTGAGAAAGAGATTCGAAATTAACCCTCGCATAACAAGCAAGTGGGACGAATGATCAGTGCTGAAAAAGAAAATTCATTCCAACGGCTACCTCCAACGGCTACCTCCCCGTTGCGAATTCAAATTTAAGTTCCTAATCAATTGGTTTCACTTTTCCAAGTGAATTGCAAATGCAAATTTTACCGTGGGCAATATTTTATTGATGGTGATTTTTTTTATATTAATTTCATTATAAAACGAGTTTCATGTTTTATAGTTAGGTATTCAAGTTGTTTATAATCATAAACCACTAGAAATTATATTTTTTCATTTTTTTTATGCTACCATTGCATGTATTCAATGTTTTTTGTCCAATGTATTCTGAGTAATTCTAAAATTTTTCATTGGTGATCCCCAATGAGGGGTGGATTCAGCCGTAGTCAAATAGTAGCATGGCAGTCCTTTATGCATTTCTTTTAAGGTCTTGGAGAAAACATTTTTTCTTAAAGATATCCTAACTTGGCAAAAACACAACCCTCTCTCTTTTCTTGTAGACCTCCGCAACCACCACCCCCTCCTCATTCTAGGCAATTATCAATGTCGACATTACTCTCGTCAAGGACCGAGATGATCTGATTGTGCATTGTGTTGATGTTGATTGAGACACTTTGCCATTCTTCACTGTCGTGGCGGTCTTCTTTGTTAATTGCCATTCTTACGGGGGTCTAAAGGTGGAGTTGATCAATAAATGCCCGAAATAGGTCCCATGAGACATGATGGACAGAACTTTCGATTCCTAGACAAATTCATTGGAGAGCTAGAGCGTTTAGGATCAAATGTTGGAGGTTTCAATTCACCACATACCATCATGTTCATTAAACATTCCATAGTCAATTCCTTTTGCTGTTTTATAAATTTATAATGCGTTACATTACTGGTAGTACTTTCTCACAATACAAATAATGAAAATAAGATGGAAGTTCAATGTTCAATGAACGGGAATAATTATAAAAGAAAGTCATAAATCTATTATACGGATATTAATTCAATTCTAAATGTGTTAATTTGACTAATTTAATCCCAAAACTTTTGACAATTTGTAATTTTTCCAATCAATTTTAGTCAAAAAATTGGAGTTGTGAATGTTGGCTATCGTATGGGGGCGATAGGCAACTTTTTTATTTTTTTTCTTTTTATTGTGACCGATGAGTGCTACAAGGCCCTCGTTTGATGGCCAACAAGCTTTGACAACCCTTGTTAGCCATAGTGAGAAAAACAAAGGAAAAAATAACATTTAAAAAATTTTAAAAATTAAGACGTCAACACCAATCATACATGGGACGATTGGTGTCATCACTGACTTCTAGTCAATTTTGATTGGCAAGACTACATGGTAAATTATCAAAAGATTTATGATAATTTGATAAAATTGAAATATTTAAGACTAAATTAGTATTTATACAATAAAATTATAATTTTTTGGTAATTTTTAAATAAATGATTTTCTAATGGTAATTCGTGATCTCCTCACTTGCCGAATTTGATATGAATCTTATAGTTTTAGATTGCGGGACAAATTTGCGTTATATTTTCAAACTACCATTTGAGTATCTTTGTTGTACGGTGTTTTTCATAAATTGAATGATATGCTAAGTATCCAAAAGTTTTGTCTTTGTTTTTGGTCAAAATCCAAAAGCTTTGTTAATGATATAATTTTCGTTGTATTAACTTATTTTTTGTTTGTACTGTGTCATCGCTGACGATAAAATGATGATTAGTCCATTACACATCTACACGCCAATAGACGACATGTACACACACATATATATCTTTTCCATTGATTGGTTCAGGCTGTATCTCAAGTTTATTAAATTGTATGTATTTTGGTATTTCCAATTTAGGTCATTGTGCGGGCCGTGGAAGTTGGGCCTTAAGCCCGAGAGGCGATGGAAGAGGACTGCGAAAATGTCAGAAGCCATTTGCATCGCCTGCAACCCGTGAAGCATCATCGTTGGTTCTTCAATGGCTTCGTCATACTTGCACTGCTTCTTCTTCGTCGCTTTGCTTCTCTCGGAGGTAAATGAACCTCACCTATTGGCGCTATTCGTAAATTCGCAAGTTCGCATTACATGCGATCTGCCTTGTTGATTTTGATTCCAGTCCACTGTTGTTGTTCTTGGTCAACCAATTTGGGCCCAGTCCGTCGATTCGTTGATGGTTCGGGGAATACACTTCTGGGTTGATCATGTATCGCGCATGGCAATTTCTGTTGTTTTATTTTATTTTGTTTTTATGAAAAGGGAGGAATTTGGTTTTCTTTATTTAGTATTGGATCCAAATTTCGCAGGTGGGTGGAAAGCGGGTGGGGGATTCAGGGAAGTATCCCTTGGTTGTGAGCACATGGCCTCTTGTGGAGGCTGTGCGAGCTGCTTGGACAGCTGCCGACCACGGTTTATCGGCGGCGGACGCAGTCGTGGAGGGTTGCTCGGCCTGCGAGGAGCTGCGGTGTGATGGTACAGGTACATGTGTATGGCATAATGAGAGCATTCATTCTTTGGATATTTCCTGGTAGTTTTATTTTCAGCCCAAAATCTTGCTCAGGCTTGCTCGTAAGGATCAGATGGTAAGAGAGGGGCACAGGCTCTGGTGTACCAATCCTGACCTCAACGGACTTGGGCTAGGCCATCAAGGTCTCAGGCCCAACCCCAATAGACACAAGATCGGCCTCGCTTGAGCTGGGAACAAATGCTAGGCTCTTGAGCCTGGCCTGGATTAGCTTGAGTGGGCGCCGGCATCTTGAATCCAATCTTGATGCACTTGAGACTCAGGTCCCAAGCTTGGCCTCAATGGATCCAGAAGATAAGGGCTTGCATGGTAATTGGCCAAAAGTAATAATTTCTATTCTTTTGTTCTCGGGAGTAAATTTGGAACAGAAATCTGTTTGTTAAAATTTTTGTTCCTGAGAACAGATTTGGAACAGAATCAAGAATAAAAAAAAAGTTGCTTCTTATTCATGGGAACAACCTCAAGAATCAATTTTTTTTCCATTTTTCTTTATTTTTCTCTTCTCTTTCTCTTTCCTTTTCTTCTTCCTCCCTCAACCTACTACCGATCATCGTCGCCCACCGCCATCGTCGCCGGTGGTGGCCAGCGACGGCGAGTGACTGGGTGAGATTCGACGAGCTCGCCGAAGGCTCGCCTGGCCACCGACGAGCTCGGCTGAGCAAATCTGAGCGAGGCCGAGCCTCGCCGGTGGCCAAGTGAGCCTCGCTGGGCCACCGGCGAACCTCGCCCAGGCAGCGCGAGCCTCGCCCAGGCAGCGCGAGCCTCGCCGTGGATGGGCGAGGCTTGGCCTGTCAGCCCACCACCAGGCTGGCGTCACCCAGCCAAGCCGACGCCACCTTGGCGGTGGGCCGGCGAGGCTTGGCCTCGCCGGTGGGTGGGCGAGCTCTGCCTCACCAGAGGCCGCCTCACCTCACCCAACTCACAGCGAGGCTGGGCGTCGCCAGCCCTCGGTAAGGGGGTCGGCCCTCGTCTAGCCGGTCGCCGGTTGCCGGCTATCTATTAAGGAAAAAGAAGGTGAAAATGGAAAGGAAAAAAAAAAGAAAATTGTATTTAAATCATTAAAAAATTAAAAGAAATTATTTTGGACTAGAAATTTTCAAATTTTACCAAAAGCATTTCCGTCCCGGGAATAAAAATTTTGGACAGTTACTACACACTTTCAAATGCTTAGAAATTATTCCCAGGAGCAGAATAAAAAAGAATAATTTCTGAACGGAAATTGTTGCTCAAAATCGTTACTAAACATGTCCTAATTTTCCCTCCTCTCATCCCGTGGTCTCACGAGGGAAGCTGGTAACGATGGAGCTTTTAATTAACTTATCATAAGCTTCCACTTGACAAGGACCAAACCAGCGAGACCATGCCGTCGAGAAAGTTGTGCAACCCGATGATATTGAATCTAGATTAGACGCCACTTAACCCTCATTTGATTCAACAACTAGTGCAAGCATTAAATAAAAAATCGTGCATATGTCGATCTTTATTTCGTTTTGATCACTATAAATTGTAAGACTAGTATAGAGCACTCCAAATTATCGGAATGCCAAGAGTCTTCAGCAATGGACATTTGTTAATGCATATTGTCGGTTGTCATCTAGAGTCATCACTTGTCAATCATGACCCAACTACCCACTTAGGGAAATGCCCTTATAAGACAAAGGGTTCGTTCAAGTAAGGGGTTGAGTCTGATTGATTAATTATTGAGTAGTTAAGATGCTAAGATACTTTTTGTATGAAAAGTTAGGACCAGAAGTTAAATTTTGTGATAGACACACTTTGATTTTTCTTTTAATTTGAAACACCCACAACTTTCACAATAGACAAATATTGACATGTATATATACATAGAATATCCTTGTAATTTGTTGAAATTTATATAATCTTCTAAATCGACACAAAAATAGATTGTCAATTTCTGCTTTCTAAGAAACTTAACCACATAGGCCAAGACAACTTCCAGGGAAAAGTTGCTCGGGTGTGTTTATTTTGTAAAATTATTTTTAAGGAAAATGGTTGGTTTTCGATAATTTGGTGTGTAGTTGAAAATGGGACCAAAAAAATTTTGATATTCACATCTTACTTTTAAAAACTTCGCTCCATTACGATTATATTTTATTTCTAATATAAGATATCACAATGATATCGCAATGTTTATCTAAGATATTAATAACATATGAAGCACAAATTTCATGTTTTTTCATTATCCAAATAAAATAACCTAAAAAGTGATGCCAAATAATAGAAAATGTAAATAATTAACAAAGTTAATATCTCAATGCTCGTTAAACTTAGCACGGGAATGATTCTCCGTTCGAAAAAGTAATCAAAAATTGACAATAAGCATGCCCACAGAAGGTACCGAAGAGTAGTTAAGACCAATAGAGAGAGATGGTGCGTCGATTGAAGCTTTATGTGAGCGGGCACGTGGAAAAGGAGTTTATAGGAAAATGATTTTTCTTCTTTTCGGTATGGAATAATCAAATTTCTCAATTCTAAGTGTGATTGTGTTCCTTAATCGAAAAGCTTTCTTCATTGGTTATCCACCTTCAGCTTACCAAACACATAAAAAATTAAAAAAACGTCTAAATATTTTCCATAAAACAAAAACATTCTTAAATTTGTTTTAATTTTCTTTCTTTTTTATCTTCTCGATTGCTTCTATTATTTCTTCTTTTTTTCATTCTCCACTCATTTTTTATATTCGGTTCATGATTAATCATTTTACGTTGAAAAATTATAATTATGACGCCATGTGGGTGTCATGTTAACAAACAAATGGTGGGTTGAATTTGAAACAAGATCAAAACGGTCATGTATTGATGTGATAGGTCAAGTTACATCGATCAATGATCATGGGCTTCTTTTGGTACTCTAGCCTATTTAAAATGATGATACAGCGTTCTTTTCAAGCCTATAAATTCACATCTCACAATAATATAGCTACATATACTAAAGGTAACACATACACATTAAAGATAATGAAATGATACCAAACTTTTTAACTTAGGACAGGGATAGATCAATGCATCTATATCATATGCCCATACTAGATTGCTGACCCTAGTTCGTATGATCCACTCCAAGTAATCAATTAGTATGTCCACCTAAGTCATGGTCAATGATCTAAGTAAGACAACCATGAGAAAGAGAGAAATCCACTGGGCTTTTGCAATGAGTGGACCGTGTTGTCCTACAGCCTCACTATGCTGGGGGATCTCATGAGGGAAAACATAGATTTGAGGAAGAAATTAGAAGATTTAGTGGGTAAGTATGTTATGAACCTGGAGATGTGTGGCAAGCCTTGGAGGTGTCAACCCCATGATCTCCTAAGCCACCGTTATTCTCATCCTCTATACCCACCAAACATGCGTGTTATGATGAACCAGAGGTTGGAGTTTTTGGAGAGAAGGTTTGGTAAGTTAGAAGAGATTATGAAGGAGAAGTTAGGAGCATAATGACATCATAAATCAACATACTTATCACGTACAAACAAACATAAGTAGATATATAATATCTTTGTATGTTTGTATAAATTTTCACCTTGGCACAAGGCCTGCAAGGAGAAGAGTTGTGGAAGTTGACCCTGTACTTAATGTACGTATGTGTTCGTATGTGCTATGATACAAGTTCGTCGAACGACACCTTTTAAAGTCCCACATACTAGTGTTGATACAAAACGTCACATGGGATAACATGACACCTACGTACTGTTCGGTGGTAAGAAGAAATAAGATGACGCTCATTTTCCTTTAGTCAACTATGCTCTTGGCCAAACACAGTTAAGTCGCAGTATCAGTTTATGGGCCAGTGAATCCGAGACGTGGCCGCGCGTGAAATTCATGTTACCAAACTCCAAGACTGACTTTCACGAGGTCCAAGACCCAATTCATGGGGAGATGTTTTCCTAGCTTTCATGATTTCTATGTCATACGAGCCACTTAGAATAGACAAATCAAAAAGGGCGGTGCTCATTTTTTTACTGGAATAATGACCGTCCCAGAAATAGAACAAAGCAGATTTCGTGTCGAAACGGTGACCGACCGACCCGAAATTCTGATTTGCTGCAGAGCAGAGGTAGTCCAGTAATTAATTAAAAGCTCAGAAGCTTTCAGATGTGAAGGTGGAAGCTTTCAGATGTGAAGGTGGAAGTATCTGCAACGTGGACACGATTGATATTAAAAAAGAAAAAAGATGGGCTTGCTTGATCTTAAAATATTATGAAATGCAGATTCGCACTGTAAGTAAAGTGCATCTGAATATATATACTACCGCCAAATTCTCTTGGAATTTAGTGGTTCTCAATCTTTTCTCTTCGTTTATTTTAAGAAAGATTTCAGTAGAAGTAGCTTAACAAGAAACCAAGAAACGAAAGCTTACAAGTTTCAATGTTTCTCCCATTATGTGTATTCAATGCAATGCTTTGTAAAGTAAAACATTTGCGTATAAAATATATTTAGCAAGCAATTAATTGGACGCTCATCAAGTACTTTTAAGGAAAGTCCTAAATGCACCGACCATCTGTTTGAGTGAAAAAAATTTCGCGAATTGATTTTTAGGACTTTTACAGTTTTGGTTTACTGAAAATATTCAGTCAACAGAAAACTATTTATAGTCGAAGAATATACGCATGCTTAAAGTCAGAAAAATGAATTCCCTAATTTGAAAATGAGATTTTCCTTTATCACGAAGTTTTCCCCGAAACAAACCCACCCCTAATTAAACTAGTCTAAGAGTGCGTTTGTTCCACTGGAAACTTTATGATACAAATAAATATTTTCATGAAAATCATTTTTAAGGAAAATGCTTAGTTTTCATTTATTTAGTGGCTTAGAAATAGAAAAGTGATTTCTTTCTTACTAGAAAGGGAATTCATTCTCTCCTAATCTAAACTCGTTGTTTTCAATATATATAAAACGCTTTCTATAGACCAATTAGTTTTTCTTTAAACATCGAAAAGTTGGAAAATAGTTTTTCTTTAGACAAGCGGATCCTAAACTAACAAATTTTCCATTCATTCCATATGCAAAAGCTTTGGATGGGGTTAGAGATTGAAAAAATGAAGTGCGGATTAGATATGGATACAAGCTGAGGAGGGTTGATTAATCACAACTACTACAGAGATTATAGTGGTCAAAGACTCTTATTCAATCAAATGCTAGTGATTATAAAAAAATCCTAGTTGGGAGCACTTAAGAAGTAAAATGTTAAATGTACCGGTTGAGTGTACCTTAAGATTCCTCCTAGAGAGAGAGTAGCCGGGATGCTTGAAAACTTAACTCCGAACAGCAATCTCCAATCACTAAACCCACAAATAAACCTTCATCAATCCATTCGAAAATTCTCTGAGTATACCATGATCTATCAATCGGTTAAGTCCTCGCTAGGGGCCTATTTGTTAATTTGTCTAGTAACAGCCGATTTTATTCTTTTATTCTCATGAACAAATTTGAAATAGAAATCTATTTGGTAAATATTTTGTTTCTGGAAATAAATCTGGAACAGAATCAAGAAGTAAAAATAAGTTACTTTTTTATTCCTAAGAACAACTCCATAATCAATTTCCATTTTTCCTTCTTTTTCCTTTTCTTCTTCTTCTACCTTTTCCTTTTATTCTTTTTCAATGATCAATCACTTGGGATGGTCAACAACTGGCCAAATGAGGGGCGGCAAATTTGCCAAAGGGTCGTCAGCCCTTGGTGAAGCCAAGCCTTGCCGATGGCTGGGCGAGGCTCGATTTCACTCAGATCTAGAAAGGCCAAGCTTGCCCAACTGTTGGCGATGCTTGACCTCCTCAGGCCACCGTGAACTCGGCTAGGCGAAGTTGAGCTCGTGATGGCCCGGTGAGGTTGAGTGTTGTCGGCAATTAGGTGAGTTTGGCCTTACCAAATCTGGGCAAGACAAAGCTGCAAGCTCGGTGTCGCCCACGAGGCCGACCTCGTGGTGGTCCTTAGATGGTCAAGCTTGGCCTTGCCGGGGGCTAGCAACCCTCTTGCGAGGTCATTGGCCATCCTAAGGTTAATAACCGGCTAAAGCTTGAAGGAGGAGAAAACGAAAAAAGAAAAAAGAAAAAATTATAATAAAAGTATTTAAAAAATTATAAGTCACAAAAGAGTCTAAAGTTCCTACTCAACGTATTTCTATCTTGACAATAGAAATGTTAGATAGTCATCAAACACTTTCAAATGTCCAAAAATTCGTTCGGGGAACAAAATAAATAAAAAAATCATTTATTAGCATAAATTATTTTCGAAAACAGAATAATTATCAAACACACTCTAAATAATAGAAACGTTTAGCATTATTAGATTCATCATATCATGTTGCACGTATTTTGAAATAATTTTGTAGGATGGAACATGCAAGTGACCATTCGACGGGTATTCAATGCGATGACTTCTAAGTCAATGGTTCTTTAAAATTTTGCTCAATTTGCAATATTCTTCTTAAATTTTTAATTAATTTAATGTGATCTCTAAATTATTTTTAAATATTCAATTCAATCTCTCGAACTTTCAATTTGTCCAATTTAGTCTTATTACTTTCCATAACTAAGTCAAATCAATCACTCCGTACTACCACTCACAATTTCTCCAATTACCTTATTGCCCAAATTTTAAAATATCATTTCATTTCAACCCATTTCTCAAATCAAGAAAAAATATGCAATCTCTTTCTTACCTTTTAACGTTTTGGTCTTTATTAATATCACAATAGTTTTCTTATGGTATACTTTAGTTTATGGTCTCTCGAACAGCAAAAACAGAACCTCATTTTGAGTTATATCGGATTAATATTCTTGCTATTTTAAGAATAAGTGTTTTGAATAATATTAATTTATCAATGGATAATTGAATTTATATTAACTTTAATCTTGTTCTTAATTGTTTAAACACATAAAATTTGCAAGTTCTTGCATTTCATATTTAATCAACTTTAGTTAGATCTGTAAATTAGGAAGTTAAATAGCAGAAATATTAATCCAATACAACTCTAAATGCAATTACTATTTATTATTATAGATAAGGAAAATTTCATGTTCTCACGTTTTCTTTTTATGCTCTTCATCTTCTCCATTCTCTATCCTCTCTATCTTTGAGCACCCAAATTTTCTGTTAATGGAGCACGTATTAAAGCACAACAAGAAACCCCTACTTTCGTTTTTTCACATTTTCTTCCTTTCTTTTTTTCTTCATTTCTTTCCAACGAAGAAGACAAATCTCGAGTAAAGCCACTTCTTTGTTATTCAGACACTCGTATGTAACACGAGAACCTCGATTCGTCATCATCTTTTCTCAACTGAGAGACGGAGAACATCTCAATGTCGAGGACCCACATCTTGGGCATAATTCGAATCCACTTCCACAGAGAGAGACAAAGAGACAGAGAGAGCCAAGGGGTGCTAGCACGTCTGTTTGGAATTCAGGGAGTCAGGGATCTTGCTTCATTAATAAAGATTTTGGGTTCTTCGAGTAAGAGGAGACAAGGAACCTAGAAGATGAGATGCAGAAGAAGAAGAACGTGAATAAGACTTTGGGGGATTTGTTTTTAGGGTTTGTTAATTTCTATCAATATTTTTTTTTTGACAAAATTATTCTTATTCCAGCCATCGGAATTGCCACACGCTTGCCGGTCGGCGAATATTTGGCTGGCCGGCGATTTGAGGTCCTTATTCAATGGACAACCCGAGCATCGAAGACCCAAGCGTCACCTTGACAGACCTGGGCATAGGCTCTGGTATACCAATCCTGACCTCGATAGACTCGGGCACGAGCACCAAGGTCTCAAGCCCAATCTCGATGTACACGAGATCGGCCTCAATTGACTTGAGCACAGGTGCTAGGGTCTTGAGCCTGGCCTAGATCAGCCTGAACGGGCACCAGCATCTTGAACCCAATCTTGATGCACTCGAGACTTGGGTCCCAAACTTGGCCTCGATCTGGAAAATATTCGTCCCTCCTCTCATTCCGTGGACTCACGGGGGAAGCTGCTAATGATGGAAGGAAAGACGGTAAAAACCGACCGGCAATCAGTACCAGGCGACGCTGACGGGTTCCACCCCGCGCCTTCCTCCCGAGCAGGTCTGACGCGGAGCTTTAAATTTCCGGAGGGAAAAAAAGGGGGGCTCGATCCCCCACGCCGTGTCCTGCGTTTTTCAAACACAGAGGGGAATCGCAGCAGCGTCCTCTCTCAGAGATTTTTCCCAAATTCAAAAGCGGGGAAGGGGAGCGTTTGAATTCCCGTCGCTTTCCCTCATTTTTCCCTATCTCAATCAACCAAACAGTCAGTCCAAATCCCAGGAAAACAAAGAAGCAGCTAACGTCCACTGCAAGCTTCTCTCTCTCTCTTCCTGTCTCCGTCTTCTCTGCTGCGTGCTTTTCAAATTTACTCTGTCAGGACGAGTAATACCAAACCGAATCCCCCGCAACGGACCGAGCTCCGAGCCCTCCCGCGCCCGCCCGGTGACGTGTGGGCTGCTGCGCCCGATCCCTTCACGTTTCCCCATTCTCGGCTGGCGACACCTGTTTATTAGGGCGGGAAGTAGGAAGTCTCCCCCCTTCCTCCCTTCTCCCCCGAAGGCATGCCCGTACGTTCCCCCCCCCCCCTCTCTCTCTCTCTCCTGCGCCTTCGTCTCTTGTCGTTCTCTCTGTTTTCTTCTAGGGTTCACGCTGTTCCCCTAGGGTTTTGACTCCTGATTGTGGGGGTGGTGGTGGTGGGCTGGGGGGGTAAATTTCGATCTTTGGCAGGAGCCGAAGATGGCGAATCTGCGGAAGGGCTCCAAGGTGTGGGCGGAGGACCGGGATTTCGCTTGGGTCGCCGCCGACGTCGCCGATTTCTCCGGCAAGCAGGTCCGGGTCATGACCGCCGCCGGTAAAAAGGTGATTTTTTTTATATTTTTATGGCCTCTTCTCACCGTGCGTGCGCGTTTGCTTGTTGTCGAGCGCTCCTTTCTGAGCGCGGGGCGCGTTTTTTTGCGTAGGTTTTGGCTTTGCCGGAGAAGCTGCATCCTCGGGACGCGGATGACGAGGAGCACAATGGAGTCGACGACATGACTAGGCTGACGTACTTGAATGAGCCTGAAGTGCTTTACAACCTTGAGAGAAGATACGCACTGAATGACATATATGTGAGTCGATTGATGTGGACGTGTACTGGGTTCTGTTTAGCGTGGAGTTAATCGCACACTGTGTGGTCAGTGCGTGATTGATGATGAGTTGGTTGATTAGTTCATTCAGAGTGTGGAGTTGTGTTGCGATTACCAATTTATTCGTTATAGAGTGATTGAAGTCTCTCAAGATAAATATTTCTGATGTAAATTACTCACTAGGCTTGTCAGAATGATATCTTTGAAAATCTTGACCACCTGTTGAAACATTTACAAACATGGGAACATGATATGTGGGGATTATGGGTAGATTTAGTTTCATATTTTCAGGAGAAGCAATAAATGATAAAAAGCTCCAACTACTATTTCTGGACTTAAGGATGTAATTTTCCCTTTGTTGTGTGTTGCAATGGCTATATATGACTTAATTGTTGCCATCACTTGAATGCTGATTGCATTGTTAGAATAAATGTTGCATCTATCATACTCGACTAATACCTATACCTAATTTGTCAGCACCTAAATTGTTATTTGATAATGGTCTTAATGCAATCCTGAACATGTGTTGATTCAAGTGAAAGGCAATCTGCATATACCAATGGCCCATTTTGTTTATTCTGGTATCGGAGAATTTTCTTAGCTTGAGAAGGTCCTAGTTGGAGTAAAAGCTGTCCACTTAACAATATCAATGTATGATAAATGCCACAAACTATTAAGTAGGAATTTTTTCCTTCTCTGAGCAGACTTACACAGGAAGCATTTTGATAGCTGTCAATCCATTTACAAAGCTTCCCCACCTCTACAATGTGCATATGATGGACCAGTATAAGGGAGCTCCTTTTGGGCAGCTAAGTCCACATGTATTTGCAGTGGCTGATGCGTCGTACAGGTGTTTCCATTTTTTGATGCTTGTCATCAAGTCTGATTGAGTATGCTCCATAGTCTCACAACATGATCAAATTAGCTGTTTGCCATCTTGATGCAGAGCAATGGTACATGAGGGGAAGAGCCAATCTATACTAGTTAGTGGGGAAAGTGGGGCAGGAAAAACTGAGACTACAAAACTGATTATGCAGTACCTCACTTATGTGGGGGGTCGCACTGCTAGTTCTGGTGATGATCGAACAGTAGAGCAGCAAGTTCTTGAAGTAAGGGTTGCTTGTCACCATTCAGTGAAAAACTGTTACAGTAAATTTGCATATTTGACCAATATATCCCCTTCATCATAATATATGAAGATTTTGGATATTAGTTATCTTTCTACTTTGGAGATGAACATTCTGCTCACTTGACTCTGTGTCATCCAGTCAAATCCACTATTGGAGGCATTTGGTAATGCAAGGACTGTCAGAAATGATAATTCTAGGTGGGTGCCGGTTCTCTATATTTCAATGTTGCTATCATCTACTTTGAAGCTTTGAGCTGCTCGTCAGGGTACTTTTACTCTACCAGTTTGCCTATAAAGTGGCAGGAATTAATTTGACAACCTGCCCCTTCATTTAATTTCATTTTTTTTGGAGATTACCCAATGCCTTTCTATGACTCAGTCTTCATATTGACTTTCCCTGATGGAAATGGTGTACCCCATTATAA
This sequence comes from Corymbia calophylla, assembly GCA_014182845.1. Lineage (NCBI taxonomy): Eukaryota > Viridiplantae > Streptophyta > Magnoliopsida > Myrtales > Myrtaceae > Corymbia > Corymbia calophylla. The sequence continues at coordinate 33,553,145 of CM024695.1, forward strand.
TAATGACCCTGGGATCACCTATTCTTGAAAGCATTGACTGATTGCACTTCAGTGGGACCTCATAGGGACAATAAGAGAAAATAATTGGTGAATGCATTGTCTCAAGTTAAATGCATCAAAGTCTATTCACTGTTGTTAATCCAAGATCTATTAAACAAAGAAATATTTACATGCAATTAGTGGACAAACATTAACTCGTTATTCAGTAAATTATCTGGCGGTCACCTGATATAGCTATCGCATACAGCTACCTTTGGGCACATAGGTATACAGACATATGTGATAGGTCTGTGTAGCAAGTTAGCTGTCATTAGAAGTATGTAAGCAATTAACCATGATTCAAGGCATGTGTGATCTTTGTGGTTGTCCTTTTAGGTGGTCATTTATTTTTCTTGCATAATATAAAGAAGTTCCTATCTTTAGAGTTTTTTAGATTTCTTCATCTAAACAGACTTGGGATTCCTGACATGATTCAGAGTTGAAAATTCACAGTTGAAAAGAAAAATCTGGGAAGCAAAGCGAAGCAGTTATCAGTATATTCTAATGATAGGTATCTTGATGTTTCTGTTTTCATTTCAATGAGAAGAGTCAATCTTAACTAATTCAGATGTGCTCTTATAAAGAGATATTTAATGCACAGTAGGCAAGAATTTATCAACAGAGTTAACTTTCATGTCATGTGAAGATGATGGCATGGGTCCATTCTAATGGTGGGTGATTGCATTATCGTCTTGCATTGAAATTACTTGAAGCATCATTGCCAGCAGTAGCACATGCCAGAAAGGGAAGATAATCCTTACATCATGTGATATCAACATTGGTAGCATTGAAAAAAAGAAGGGGAAGGGGGGTGGGAATTGGTTGATATGTGAGGTATATTGGAATGCTAAAGAACAAGACATGGAGGGAAAGGGTTTTGTCCTTGTATGGATGATTACATGTGAATCTTGGCTGTGAGGAGCAAGCAGTGGGTAAACATACGGTGCACTTGGTCATATTAAGCATTTTTCTTTAAAAATTTGCTAGTGATTTTGAATAAAGTTGAGTGGTGAGGGGGTCAATGGATTGGGCTGCAGGGCCTGTAATTATTGTGTTACGATGTATGGGCATTTGTGCACTGGTTGCTTGCATTTTAACATTAACTCAATTGTTATATCTGATTTAAGACTATGAGCATAGAAAGGGACATGTGGAAGCTGGTCGTTAAAACAGGTCACCCTGTACAGGAAAGAGATACTGAGCGATTTAGGCAAGTAGTTATGTTGTTGGAAAATGGTGGTCAATGGTAGATCATGGTCACGCTACATGCTTTTGAGAAGGTTTTCCTCCTAAATATTTGTAGACCACTGGGGCTTTTTATCTGTAATTTTTTGCGGTCAATTTTTGAGAGGATGAGTGGCCTTCTATACTGAGTCATCTCATTGATAAGTCTATGTTTGTATTGGGCTAGTAATCAATAGGTTTATCTGATAGAGTAGATTGTAATTTGTTTGCCTTATTGTTGCAGTCGTTTTGGCAAGTTTGTTGAGATCCAGTTTGATGCAAATGGTAGAATATCTGGTGCTGCAATCAGAACTTATCTTTTGGAACGTTCTCGGGTTGTTCAGATAACTGATCCTGAAAGGAACTATCACTGCTTCTATCAGTTATGCGCATCTGGAAGGGTACGCCCCCTCTCCCGTCCTTCTCCCTCCCCCTCCCCTTTTCCTCTTCTTTGTTGGCTTGCTGTCAGCCCTCTGCTTTCGTTGTGCATCTAAATTGTCTATACACCTACTGATATATACCTACTTCCCAAAATCTCTGCAATGAATTTGTTCTGGAAAATGGCTCATCATTCACGTTAGGGAATTTTGTAAGTTTTGAAGTAAGATGTGATTATTTGTGTATGGCATATTTCCATGTTTAGCTAGTTGCTTGAATGGCTGGATGCATGTGCCGTTAGTGTGCGCATATGCTGGCACAAATGAAGCCTATAAATATTGTAGCTTCGGGAACATCAAAACATTTGCAGGATGCGGAGAAATACAAGTTGGGACATCCGAGCCTGTTCCACTACTTAAACCAAAGTAAGACTTATGAGCTGGAAGGAGTGAGCAGTGCAGATGAATATTTGAAGACAAGAAGAGCAATGGATATTGTTGGGATAAGTTTTGAAGATCAGGTTGGCTGGTTTTTATCAAAAACTGATGCATATATATCTTTCCTGTTGTTGTGCTGTTCTTGTATCTTACTAATTAGAGGAACTTTTATGCTTTTCACAGGAAGCTATTTTTCGCACATTGGCTGGAATTCTGCATCTGGGAAATGTTGAATTTTCACCAGGCAAAGAGCATGATTCTTCCGTCATAAAGGATCAGAAATCTGGCTTCCATATGCAGATGGCTGCTAATCTTTTTATGTAGGTGATCTAGAATCTTCTCATGTAGCCTTCTTTGTCTGGATGGTCCATAGTTTTTAATGCCTTGCCTTGTCCTTTTTTGAATGCCAGTTTGCTTGGCTTTGATTCTTCGTTGAGTTGGCTTGTATAATGCATATCTTTGAATGAACGTGATAAATTGGTGTCCAGGTGTGATGTGAACCTCTTGCTAGCAACACTATCCACTCGTACGATTCAAACTCGTGAAGGAAACATCATAAAAGCCCTTGATTGTAATGCTGCAATTGCCAGTCGAGATGCACTGGCAAAGACAATCTATGCTCGGCTATTTGACTGGTATTTCGTTGACAAAGCTACATCCTGAAAGTCTTCTATATTTAATTTTAGTTTTGATTGTCTTGATTTAGGAACATGGTTGAATCTTTATCATTTTCTGTAGGTTGGTTGATAAGATTAACAGGTCTGTTGGTCAAGACCCAAAATCTCGTGTTCAAATTGGAGTCCTAGATATATATGGCTTTGAATGCTTCGAGCGTAATAGGTAAGTTTCTTCAGCTTTCTAAGTGTTTTTTAATTAGACCTATTTTGGTGCATTTGATGACTGCTTGATTGGCTAGACATTGTTGTTTGTACTTCTGATCTGGCTATTTGGTGACTGCCTGATGGCTATCACTTCTGATTTTTCTCTCTTCTTACCTTGCTGAAGAAGGAAACCAGCTTCTCACTTATTTGCACCTCGGGCCTACTGAGTCCAAATGGGTCTGAGGGGGCTGCCAGGTCCATCATATGCATCATATACATGGAAATCTTTCGTCCAAAGAGAATTTTACACCTGAACTATTCCAAGATGGATTCAACTGTGAAGCACGATTCGTATAGACATAGTTGGCATCACTGTTTGTGCTTATGCTTGATTTTCTAGATATATGATGTGCTGGCTCATTTTATTGTATAAGCATGTTGTGGCTTAAAAGCTATGAGATGAGTCTTTTGCTGTTCCACTTTAAGCAAAACAATATTTAATGTTTTTGATTTGAGAAAATGTGGCATTTGGAAACCTTATAGCTGATTCAGCCATCTCTATTCGGTTACTTCCAAGTGTAAATGTGAGTTTTGCTTGACATTTGTATAGTATTATTTTGCATTTTTATCTAAGCTCATGAAGGTGACTGCTTATTATGTTTTTGGTGATACAGAAATGATACAATATGGCATGTGTTGTTATATTTCTCCTGTTTAACATTGTTTGAATTGATTACTTCTGTGACAAATTGATTTTCAATACCTGTCTTGGCATCAAATTTGTTGTCCTGTGTTACTCAGTGTTATTCATGGGTTGTCATTTCGTCCACAGCTTTGAGCAATTCTGCATCAACTTTGCAAACGAAAAGCTTCAGCAACACTTCAATGAGGTGAGATAAGGGTTTTGAAGAAAAATGTTGTGCAATTCTATTACAAACTGCTGTCTAATTTTTTGCCTTTTGTTTCAGCATGTGTTCAAGATGGAGCAGGAGGAGTATAGCAAAGAAGAAATCAACTGGAGCTATATTGAATTTATAGACAACCAAGATGTTCTGGATTTGATTGAGAAGGTTGTTTCTTATGCCATTATCATGGATTTCAGATACTTTGGAGCTCTGGAATGCACTCTAAAATTCATTAACCGATTCCTTTCTCATATGAAACATACATTTCGGCTTCAAGTGATCTTTTTAGTCGGTTGATCGATAGCATTCCGTGATGCATTGGTAATTGTGATTACATGTCAGTGTATTACATGCCTCTACATGGCGCCCTATCAATCAACATGTTTTTTACCTGGCATTTGCAGATCCTTGCTTTTGACTGTGAACCCTTCCTGTTGAGATTTTATGTTGTCCCCTTGAGACATTGAAAAAAACTTGTGTCAAAGTTCTTTCTTCATTGTTTATTCGATTGTGTTATGGGATCCATCAAGTTGGGATGAGATCATGAAATTGAAATTTCAATAGTCTCATGCGGCTTGATGTATTGTTTAGTTCATGTGTCTGCAAGATATATCAGAATCTCATCACTGGTGTTTTATCAGTTGCTTGTGAGTCGTAAATTATTGTGTATTTTATGGGGCTTTTAGAATTGACACATTAGCGAATTTTAATTGAGAAGGACACTAGTCAAGCATATTTGCAACTATGCATTCGAAGTTTTCTTTCATTGCACAGTTTCTTGTTTGATGTAATGTTGGAAGTTTGGTGCCTTCCTTATCAGCAAATGTCATCTGAAGGCAGTAGTGAGTGAGAAATGGCTGCTTATAGAAGTCTTGTGTAAATAAACTTTCTCAAACTTATCTTATTGTTGGTCCCGTTGATCTTGCAGAAACCTATTGGGATTATTGCTCTGTTGGACGAAGCTTGGTACAGATTGTTTTTTCCCCTATATAAACTGGTCATGTGGATTTGTTGTAAAAGCGATTCATGGTTGTTCTTTTTCTTGTTGTGCAGTATGTTCCCAAAGTCAACACATGAGACCTTGTCAACTAAACTGTTTCAAAACTTCCGGTCACATCCAAGGTTGGAAAAGACTAAATTTTCAGAAACAGATTTCAGGATTGCCCACTATGCTGGAAAGGCATGTATTTTGACACATGACCTGTGAATTTACAATTTGTTTGGCGAAGTTCTGATTTTTGTTCTTGTACCTGCCGTTTCTTATGCAGGTCACATACCAAACAGAAACCTTCATAGATAAGAATCGAGATTACGTTGTGGTGGAGCATTGCAATCTTTTGTCCTCTTCCAAGTGCCCCTTTGTCGCTGGTCTTTTCCCTGCTCTTCCTGAGGAATCGTCCAGATCATCCTATAAATTTTCTTCTGTTTCTTCTAGATTTAAGGTGAGCTATAACCTATATTCCATGCTCACCTCCCATTTCATCTTCTCTCGATATACCCAAACAAAACATAAATAGAAATGGGATACTCACATTAAAGAGCTACTATACTGGCATTTGGATAATATTTATCATCTCTTGGAGCTCAAACTCGCACGACCTGATATGTCTTCATATGTGCTATCTCTTTCATTTAAAACAACAAACACAAAAGAGTGTTGATTTACTAGGATATCAACAATTTTTTTGCTTGTGGTGCAGCAACAACTTCAAGCACTTATGGAAACCCTCAGCTCAACAGAACCTCATTATGTACGCTGTGTAAAGCCAAACTCCCTGAATCAACCACAAAAGTTTGAGAAACTCAGTGTCTTGCACCAGCTACGCTGTGGGGTTAGTGGATTGTGCTTCTACACTTTGATAAATCATTGTTCTGTCTTTAGAAATAGTCATTCTTGTTCACTTGGGCGGGAAGTCCTATTTGTGCTTCTCATTTGGCACTGCATCATGACATTCACTCTTGGGCATAGTTCTAATGCTTCCTTGTAGTCCTTTTTTTTTTTTTTTTGGCTTTTATATTAGCTCAATGCCCATTAGAGAAGGGGTTACTTTTTGCATGCTAGTCATGCTTTAGTTGCACATTGTACTGATACTAGTCAACTCCATCTTGTCATTATTGCATCTTGATGTGATTGCGTTGGCTACTCTCTCTGATCTTACGGTTGCTACCTTGTAGTTTGAATTGTTGCAATAAAGATTTGGCTGTGGTATCTTATGAATGGCTAATCTCTCCTATCTTATGGTCGCTATGTCAATGTGCATCAGTTGTAATGATATCATGTTCATTCACCATTTCTTAAACAATTTTCAACAGGGTGTTCTGGAGGCAGTTCGCATAAGTTTGGCCGGTTATCCTACTCGAAGGTCTTATTCAGATTTTGTGGATCGGTTTGGACTGCTAGCTCCTGATCTTCTAGATGGAAGGTCTGCTTGTCGCTAAGTTTTATGGAGCATTTGATCCTGCTTTCTGTATCTTTAGTATATGCTTCCAGTGTCATCATTTTTATGCATTGCAGTTATGATGAAAAGATGATCACTGAAAAAATCCTGCAGAAGTTGAAGCTTGAAAACTTTCAGGTATATTTCTTTTGCATAAATAACAGAGCTGTTTCTGATTTTAGTGTGGCTGGTGTAAATCTTGTAGGATGACACATATTCCATCAAAGTCAATGTCTTTACCCTGCCTAATAAATGTTGCTGCAGCTTGGAAGGACCAAAGTGTTTCTTAGGGCTGGTCAAATTGGTAGTTTAGACTCACGGCGAGCTGAGGTTCTGGATAGTGCTGCAAAATGCATCCAACATCGTTTTCGTACGTTTATTGCAAGGAGGGATTTTGTATCTGTCAGGGCTGCTGCTTGTGTTCTTCAAGCATACTGTAGAGGTACTTTATCTGGCCATGTTTTTCCTGTGAAATTTTGGCTGATGGAGGGAAATCCATTGGCTTAGGACACTAGTTGCTTGTAGGTTAGGAATTTATTTCAACATCCACCTTGGAGCCTTTAATGTTAGTGTGCAATTTGCATTTCTTCGGTAATATGCTCCAGTGGAATAACTTTTTGAGCGTTGATTAGAACATGCTCCTTTGCAATCTTTTCTTTGCCAAGTATTCATGTATATTATTTTATTTATTTCTTAGGATGCCTTGCCCGGATGCTCTATGAAGTGAAGCGGAAGACAATGGCTGCTATTATCATGCAAAAGTATTCCAGGGGCTGGCTGATACGATCCGGTTATGTGAAAGCGCGTGCAGCTGCCATTGCCATACAATCAAGTATCCGTGGTTTTGCAGTACGCCAGAAGTTTTTATATAGAAAGAAACACAGAGCTGCTACCCTGATTCAGGTTAACCGGACATTGGATATGCATATTTTGGATCACTTCTGTCTGTATTTATCATTTGTCACTAATTTCCTTATGATAAAATATGTTCTGGGTTTCCTTAAAGGCTTGATGGTTTTTCACTTTTATTCAGTACATAAACAGTGAGAAGAAGCGTTGGAAGATCAATTAGTTGATGGAGATGTTAGTGCATTGGACTTGCCATGTTTTACATTATATCATATAGAGATGAAACCCACATATGGTACAACATGATATGCCTAACTGGTCTATTGAAATGATATAAAGCATTTTTGTTGTAAATTATTAATTTAGCATGTTAAGCAAAAATTTATATTGGAAAAAGGTGATGATGAATTCTGTAATAGTTACAAACCCGACTAAGACAATGAAATTTCCAATCATATTAATTATTATCATTTTTGTTCTGGCTTCTCTAAAACATTTCCATAACAATGCACTAATTTGTTGGAAGGGTGGATCATATATGCATAATCCATTCTTTGTGTCTGGAGTTTTACTTGATCTGGTTATCTGGTCTCTTAAATACTGAAATTGTGTGGTTCAAACTAGAGTAAGAGAATAGTCATGTCTTTTCTCATAGAGATACTAAGTGCTTTGAGTTTATTGTAATTCCATTCTTTTTTACTCTCTGGCCTAAAGTGAAATTATCCTTTAAATGTTTAAAACGCAATACTTGTAGGATTTTAAAGATTTGGGGTGGTCATTATTAAGTAAAAGTCAAATCTTAAGTACTGGAAAGGAAAAGTGTAGGTGAAATCCTAAAGACACTGGTGGTATATTTAGCTATGAGAATTAACATGCATAGGAGTTGCTTCCCTTTTTGTTTACTAATACTAAAACAATTAAAAAAAATAAATTCTGTTAGCTTTCCACTTTTGTTTACCATTTTTTAATAGTCGCATAATTGATTTAATGAAACTACTAAACGATATGAGTTTATTATGTTGGTTTGCTACATTCTCTTGACATGTGATGCCCAATTGCTAGGCTCGATGGAGAATGCGCAAGTTTCGCTTGGCTTTCAGGCATCGTCAGGCTTCTATCATTGCAATACAGTGTCTGTGGAGGCGAAAACTTGCTAGAAGAGAACTCAGGAGGCTGAAGAAAGTAAGCTTAATCAGGCTTATTTGGAGTTTGTTGTTTCCAAGTTAGAGCATAATTAATTATTGTTGTACATTGACTTTCGTGTCATAGGAAGCTAATGAAGCGGGTGCCTTGCGCATGGCTAAGAATAAGCTAGAGAAGCAGTTGGAAGATCTTACATGGCGCTTGCATCTAGAAAAACGTTTACGGGTATATGATCAAATACAGAATTGTGAGATTTTTTATATGCCATGTGGATTTGGAAGCTCTATATGATGGGTAAATATATTTTTCTAAGAGGCAGCCACTTTCTCTATAGGTTTCTAATGATGAAGCTAAGCTGGCGGAGATTTCAAAATTTCAGAAGACATTAGAATCATTGAATCTTGAATTAGATGCAGCTAAGTTAGCAACAATAAATGAATGTAACAAGAATGCAGTGCTTCAAACTCACTTAGAATTGTCGATGAAAGAAAAGTCAGCCCTGGAAAGAGAGCTTGTTTCAGTTGCAGAGCTGAAGAAGGAAAATGCACAACTGAAGGTTAGTCATCTGCTTATCTCAGCTTCGACTTTGATTGGCTTCAGAACAAAACCTTTTGTTCTAGTGATTCTGGATGGGTGTTGGGGATAAAAAAATTATTAAGTTACTCCTTTTAATCTACAGCAATGGATAACGTCTTGGCCAAAAGCTTTGCTTACTGTTGAGTAACATCAAACGCTCTTGCTATTGAAATCCAGAGTAAAATTTTTGTTGCACTGTCAATTTGCCTATTTCTTTGAAGAATTTGTTCTATTTTTTTAAGTTGTGGGATATGGGTTCTCTACCCCAACTGGTAAAAAAATGTTATGGTTTTCCATCTATTTGGGCTGCACGTGGGGAAGTTTGTTGGATTGATTGTTGTATTTCTCTAAAATCTTGTTATCTTTCTGTTTATTTAGCAATTTATCTTATAAAACTGTAAAATTCATGCGTACTTTGTGTCCCAATTGGATTCTCATTCAGTTTTATTAGTTTGGCTTTTGGTCTGATGTTGATTTTTGCTAAGTAATTTATCTGGAAGAGATAGCTTCTTTATGATACTTCTGTTGATGTTTTCATGACAGAGCGCCTTAGATATTTTGGAAAGTAAGAACTCTGCTCTGGAGCTTGCACTCATCAAGGCTCGAAAGGAAACTGATGATGCGATCAAGAAGTTACGCCAAGTGGAAGAGAAGTGGTGTCAGTTGCAAGAGAATGCGAAAAGGTTGTTATGTGTTCCAATTTCTCATTACCTATGTGCCTAACAAAATTTATGTTGACTGTTGTTCCAACATGTGTTTTTGTGGGTTTATGAGTCACTAACCAGTTTCCTGGGTAAATTACTTGCGACTAGCAACTACTAATTTTAGTCTGTTTGATTTAGTGCATTTCTCTTTTCAATTGTTTTCGATCATGTCTCTCATTATAAGTTGTCCATCATAAAAAGTTGATGTGGCATGAATGTTGCATTTAAATAATCTGATACACTGAGTTCTTTAATCCTGCATTTATCAGCTGTGACATCCTTGGTTCCTGCGGTGCAGTACTTAATGACAACTTATTCTTCTCTGTTTCTATGTGGGCTTTTTTTGTGATAGCCTGGAGACAAAGCTCTCAAACTTGGAAGATGAGAACCACATTTTACGACAAAAAGCACTAAGTGTGTCCCCAAAGAGCAATCGCTCAGGTCTTGTGAAGGCATATTCAGAAGTAAGTTCTGGTCTCTGATTTCACTGTAATTGCATATAGTATAAACTCTTGTGGATATAAGTGTGGCGCATAGAATGTGTGCATTTCTGAATTTTCATGATTGGTCACTTCAGTAATGCTAATTTTGACATATAAGATGCATAATCATGCATTATTTATATGCTGCTGTACTGATGCGATTACCTTTTTTTTATCTTTCTTTTTGATGGTTCAGAAGTATTCTTCTGCACTGGCTGTTCCAAATAGCGACAAGAAGCATGTTTTTGTAAGATATTTTTTATTCTTATTATTCTTGAGTGCTTGATTTATCACATGTGAACTCTTCATCATCCTCAACAATTTTGTATTTGGTGCAGGATTCTCCGACACCTACCAAACTTATTTTACCTTTTTCACATGGCTTGTCCGAGTCACGCAGGACCAAGTTGACTGCTGAGAGACACCAGGTTTTCTGCCTTTTTGCTTTGCTGGCAGGAGTCACTATAATTATATGGATTTAGCAACTATCACGTCCAATAATAGTTACATCAGATAGAGAAAGCATTTAGATAAATATAAACTCTGGAATTTGTGACATTTCTGATATATAAAATGGCAAACTTCTTTCCAGGAGAACTATGAACTTCTTTCGAGGTGCATTAGAGAAGATCTAGGCTTCAAGGATGGCAAACCAGTTGCTGCTTGTATTATGTACAACTGTCTGCTTCATTGGCATGCCTTTGAATCTGAGAGAACAGCTATATTTGATTATATCATTGAAGGAATCAACGAAGTTCTTAAGGTGATACAGATGAACTTTGCTTTTTGTATCTGTTCATGCTTCAACAGTTTTTCTTTCCAGTGATTTGCTGATGCCTGTAATGTTATTATCAGGTATGCTGACGGTACAAAAAAATTGTCTTTTAATTATTTCAGGTTGGCGATGAAAACATTACTTTGCCTTATTGGTTGTCCAATGCGTCAGCACTTCTATGCCTCCTGCAGAGGAACTTACGTACGACCGGCTTTCTCATAGCAGCTGGTCAGCGATCTTCTGGGGCTTCTGCATTGACAGCAAGAGTCGTGCAGGTGCTCTATACTTTAAAATCCACTTTTTTTATTTACTTAGTGCCTTCGGGACAATATGATGCTATAATGTCAATATTAGTTCCATTTCCTTGCATGTGACAAATGCACATGACAAATCATTTGTTCTTTGGAAGAAACTTTAATGTTAATGGTCTTTGTATCTCTTTCTCTCAACTGCCCTTTTCTAATAGCTTTATAGAATATTCCTAGAAGGAAAAAAAAAAAATCTACTGAAGTCTTGTATGGCAGTTTGCCTTAAGAATGCTTCTTATGATTTTCACTTTGCAGAGCATAAAATCACCATTCAAGCATATTGGTTTTGAGGATGGTCTTTCACATATGGAAGCAAGATACCCCGCCATACTTTTTAAACAGCAATTAACTGCTTGTGTAGAGAAAATTTTTGGGTTAATTCGTGACAATATTAAGAAAGAATTGTCACCTCTTCTGGGCTTGTGCATTCAGGTAATTCTCACTCGCTTTGTCTTTGAAATTTCCTTTACTTTTACAACCTTTCCATAGCTTTTGTATAAGTTTGACAAGTAGCAGCCAGTTGCTCTGGTGGATTTTCAGGCATGATTTGTCGCGGTTGATGTGTACAAGAGCATAGTTTGAGAGAAGAAATTGGTTTGTTTCAGACGGATGCGCTAATAAATATCTCTAGATTATTTCATTGATGCTAGCTCAGTTTTTGATAGTTGTACTTGACTAAGTTTAAGCTGTTGATCCACACACCATTCTCCCTGAGTTATTATCTTCTGAAGTAAGGGAATGTTGCAGAGCACCAGAGCTCAAATATAAATTCATAACAAAATGGTGTTTATCTCCCATAACCAAAAAAAAAGACTTGTGTTTGGGCTTGTATTTGAGTAACTGCTGTTAAGAGTCTATGTGCAACATTTCACATTGAGCTCATCTTGTAGTTCTCATGAGGAGTTGATGGAAAATGTCTACAGTGAAATTAAGTTTTGAAGTACTAGTAGTACTTAGTTAAATATGTTTTCCCCAAATTTTTAGGCATCTTATACAATGATCCATAGCCTAAAATAGGTATTATTCAATTGGTTGAAAATTGCATCTGCTGCATGCTGAGAAGTCAGTCTGAAGGATCATGTGTATAATTTATCTGGCTTGGGACATAATTATCCAGATGACCTATTAGTATGTTTCATTTCAGCAAATTAGAGGTGTTTCAAAGATTAAGACATTCTAACAATTTGCATTTTAATTTCTTTATGATGATACATAGGCACCAAAAATTGCACGTGGCAAATCTTCTAGATCACCTGGCAATGTTCCTCAGCAGTTTCCTAGTAGTCAGTGGGAGAGCATTATCAAGTTTTTGGATTCTCTAATGAGTCGTCTTCGAGCAAATCATGTATGTATGAGAATCTTTATATCGTACTATTGCCTTTTGATTCGATATTTTGTATGTGGAATTGTTGCTGATTGCATCACTGGCAAAATGAACATGTGCAAGTGTGGTTTTCAGCTTGATCACTGAAAGAAACTATGTTGTTTGCTAGGGAAGATTATTAGTTTGTTTGCAGTTGAATGGGGAATCATTATATGGGCTAGTTTAATTTTAGTGTGCCAAAATGGGTAATGGTGGTGGGTGCTTGGGATTCACTGCTGATTTTTTTTTTTCCTTGTCCCTGGATTTACTTCTGATATTGCTGTGTAGCAAATTTGCGTCTTCAAGACATTGAAAATGAAGAAAGTGACCAAATTTTGCACTTCACATAAAGACATGGAGATGAGTTTTTGCCTTAATATCCACGAAGTGTATTTGTTGCATCTCAATGAGTGTCCTGGAGGACCAGCTAATTAAATCCTGTTAATGAAAGGGAAAAGAAATGCTAGAAGAAAGTGCTTGGCCCACGGGCATCTTAGTGGATGGAGCAACTATGCTTGCCAGAACTTCCAAAAACTCATTTGGCCTTTGTGAGAGAAAATATCAATCATTTGCATTCTGGCTACAAGACCAGTATTTTGATATGCCAAAGCTTATATATGATTCTTCTATGTGTCATGCCAAACTCCACCTTTACAATTTTCTCAAACTATTGGACAAACTATTTCATGGCTTGCACACCTAACTTTAACTCCGGACACTAAATGACTGTGTTGCGTCAATTTTGTGAATGCTGAGTTACTCTGTTGTTCTTAAATTATCGACTTTGGAGATAATGTTCCTTTTGGTTTATAAATTTTTCACTTTTTCTTTTTCTTTTTTAAAAAAGATTACCAACCTTTTAAGTGTTCATTCAGGTACCCTCCTTTTTCATTCGTAAGCTTGTTACCCAGGTTTTCTCTTTCATCAACATACAACTCTTCAACAGGTAAACCTCAAATTTTAACATTCTGTCTTTAGCACGTGGATCCTTATCGTGGATATCATTTTAAGCCCTAAATTGTTCTGTTCAGTCTTCTGCTGCGACGTGAATGTTGCACCTTTTCAAATGGTGAGTATGTAAAATCAGGTCTGGCGGATCTGGAGAAATGGATAGTGAATGCAAAGGAGGAGGTAAATGGAGTTATTTGCCTTCTAAAATCTTTATACAATAATTGGCCATTTCTTCGGTGTTTGAAATGCTGGAAACTATAGTATGCAGGAACATCTTGGCATGAACTCAATTACATCAGACAAGCTGTTGGATTTCTGGTATGAACTATTGTGTTTTGTTCCCATTGTATACTCAAAAATCGTAATTTTCTTCCATGTACGTTTCAGGTGATTCATCAGAAGAGGAAAAAGTCTCTAGAAGAAATTATGCAGGATCTGTGTCCGGTAGGTCCTGTACTCATTTGCTACTGTGAAATATTTGCTTTTCCATGAATCTGATAGAAAACTTACTTTGAAATTCAAATTAATGGCATGCTTCATTTTGGACAGGCATTGACTGTGAGACAAATATATCGAATTAGTACAATGTATTGGGATGATAAATATGGGACACAAAGTGTCTCAAATGATGTGAGTATACTTTCTATCTGAGGTTTGCTGAGTCGTTTTTTGGGAGAGAATCTTAAAAGCTATGTGCTCAATAGGTGGTTGCGCAAATGAGAGAGATCCTGAACAGGGACAATCAAAATCTTACCTCAAATTCATTCTTGTTGGATGATGACCTCAGGTAAATTGCATACGATAAGCCTTTTGCATAGGGTTTGAGTAATTTAAAAAACATAGGAATACTAGAAGTTGGTTGGAATGTTGCTTTCAGTCTGTAAATCACAGTGTAGTTATATGAAGTCACAATTGTTCAACATGCAACTATGTAGAGGTTCTCATCTCACCTGCAAGAAAAACTGTCATTCACTGTATGGATTTATTCCAATCATGAATGTTACTAGGATTTTAGAGGTGACAATAGTTTATTTGGTTAGCATCTTTTACATTTGGAAAATTTAGTATGCCTTTTTGTGGTTGGTAAATTTTTTTAAGGTGATTATTAAGTTTCAATTAAACGAAGTGTTTTTGCCTTGTGACCTCTACTCTAATTGAAACTCATGAACGTTCCTTTTTTCTTCTTTTTTTCCCCTTTTGGCAGCATCCCATTCTCAACTGAAGATATTGATATGGCGATTCCAACAACAGATCCTTCAGATGTTGAACTACCAAGCTTTTTGTCTGAGTACTCTTGTGTACAGTTCCTCATACAGCATCAGAATCAGAAGTAAAGATGGCCTCTTGTGTTGTAAACTGCACGTCGCCTTACTCGATGACTACACCTCCCTCTGTTGTTGTACATAATGATTTTTTTCAGAAAAAATGAAAATCGAAAAAGCAGAAGCAGCTTCATTCCTCACTTCTTGTGAAGATGGCATCTCTTGCTCGAGAGAAGGAAATGCATCTGGAGTCATCGGTAAGTTTTTGTGAAATAGGGTTTCAGTTAGCTTCTTAATTGGTGGACTAGTATTGATTGGTTGGAAAGGCAGATCAGGGATATTCTTTGTTTCTCAGTTTAGTTTGTAGACAGGTCACGTATATTTCAGGAGTAGGTGGTCATTTGTTTTACTGGAAAGGCTGCTTCCTTTTTCATTGGGGCTTTGTCCTTTCAAGTTTGTACATACATCCCCTAAAGTAGTCTTAGGCTATGCTCATTTGCCTTTTCTTTTTATCATGATCTTTGTTATTTGAATGGCGATACGAAAGCAGTTGATGTACATAATAACTGTAGTCAATCCATGTGATCATTTATTGCTGCAATCAGTTTGTAATCACGTTCGAGGTTTTATTTATTTATTTTTATGATTTCCTTGCCATCATGATTTGTGGTTTTGGCCATTGGTCCATCGAGAACTTAAGATTCCATTTCCGTTGATGTGAAGTCTTGAAAAAGCTCCAATCATGTTTGCAACCTGTCCAATCATGTTTCCAACCTTTTGCTGGTATAATTTCGATGTTGGGAAATAGTGCGTGGCAAATGATGAAATATTTCACATTGGAGCCATGCCACGTCAAACTTCCGATGCTTGAATTTACTAATGGCGAGCTCTAGACTAGATTGGAGCTTTTTCAAATATAGTCCTTAATTGATAAAAATAAAATCAGAACTTTTAGGTCATGTTTCTACTCATGTATACGTGACCCGTTGTCGTATTTAAAGCTATGCGTACGGTAGCATTGGAAGATGGGAAAAGTGTTAAAAGTAATCCTAAATCTATTGTATTTTTGTTAATTTAATTATAAATTTTAGGGATAAATGTATTGAAAGATTTTAAACTTGTTAACAAAGTGTAATTTAGTTTTTAAATTTTTAGAAAGTGTAATTAAGTTTTAAAACTTTTAGAAAATATAATTAAATCTTAAAACTTATTAAATTAATCAAATCAAGTCTCTTTTGATAGCACTTTTTCAAATTTTTACAATTTGATTGCACTTTTTTTGACAAATTTTAAAATTAAAAATATGTTTTTGAAGATTTTAAAACTCGATTACAATTTTGTAATAAGTTTTCTAATTTAATTGTATTTTTTGAAAGTTTTAAAACTCAAATGAATTCGTGACAAGTTTTAGGAATTCAGGGTGTGTTTGGTAACATTTTTACTTCTGGGAACAGTTTCTTTTGAGAAATAGTTCATTTCTATTTTTACTCCCTGAAACAATTTTTGAGTAAAATAGAGCCTTTGGTAACTACAAAAATTTCTTATTCTGAGAATAGAAAGAATAGAAATGTATTTGGTATCGATAAAATTTTTTTGTTTCTTTCTTCCCCCGATAGCGGCGGAGAACCGGCGACGGCGGGGTGTGGATGGCAATCGGGGCGGCGGGGCTTGGCGGTGCCGGGCGGCCAGTGGGCGGGGGCCACCAGCGATCGGCGGCCGTCGATCACAGGTCGCTAGTGGCCCCCGCCCACCGGCTCGCCGTCGTCGTCGCCGCCGCCACCGATCGCCGTCCACACCCCACCGCCGTTAGTCGCCGGCCACGGGCGAAGGATGATGCAAGAGAGGGGGGCGCGGTTGGCTGGTGGTGAGCAAGTGGGGGTGACCGGCGACAGGTGGTGGCGATCGACGTCCGATAGCGGCGGTCAACGGCCCGTCCGTGTCAGCGGCGACGACCGTTGTCCGGGGGGGATCGGCGCCGGCGACCATTGTCCGGGGGCGGCGGCCGTGTATATGGTGGTGGTGGCGACCAACGGCCGATGGCAAGTGGTAGGCGGTGGCGACGACCAACGGCGGCCGTGGGCGGGCGGTGGCGGTTTGAGTAGTTTCCCCAAAAAATAGTTTCTAAAAATTATTCCTAGGAATAAGAAACTATTTTTTTATATTTCTCATTTCTACTCCAAATCTATTTTCATGAACAACTTTCTATTTTCGGGAATAGAAAAATCAATTGGCATTACCAAAGGTGTTTTTGTTCTTTTTCTATTCCAGGGAACAAAATAACAGAAAAATAGAGAAATAGAACTGATTCCAAACAGACCCCTAATATACTTATCCCTAAACCATTTATTGGTATTAATTTAATTATAAACCTTTTTAACCTATGTCAATTCAGTCTTTTCGATTAATTTTGGTCGAAAATTATTGATGTGGATGTTGGCCAACGACATGGTATCACCCAGCACTAACATAAACAACTTGTTATAATATTTAATCTTTTTTTATCTTTTTTATTTTTCCTTTTTGCTTGCCTTCTTCCTTTTGCTAATGATCGGCCATGGTAGGGCAAGCTAGCCTCACTTGGGCAAAAGTCACTGTTGTCTACCACAAACGACACTCGGCAAGGTCGGCCTAGCATAGGCAAGGGCCGGCCTCACTAGATTTAGCGAGGGGAACTCTCGCTGGGTCAGATCTAGCAAGGCCAACCCTTACTTGAGCTAGTGACCATTGCCCATGTGAGGTCAGCTCGCCCTACCATGGCTGGTGGTCAACCATCATGTGGGGTCAGTCACCAACAAAGGGAGAAGAAAGGTTAAAAAAAAATGAAAGTGAAAAATCAGAAAAAAATTAAAATATTATTAAAAATTAGTAATGCCACTGGTAATGCCATAAAAGCCAATTGTATATGCATGTCAGCAATATTCGGCGAAAATTATCCGAAATGATTGAATTGGTACTACGTCAAAAGGTTTAAGAATAAATTGATACCTATAAAAAGTTTAGGATTAAATTGGCACAAATACAATAAATTTAAGACTTTTTTTTAACACTTTAACCTTAGAAGATACACATTAGCAGACTTCACATTTGCACACACTAGCAAGATTGAAAGCGCCCAAAATTCTTAAATGTGAGATCACGGATTTCTACATTTTATTGAACGTAAAAACTTAGATAAATACTGCCATGTTAATGTTTTGCAAAGTTTTAGGTTTTATTTATTTTGCAAAAAATGAATGATTTGAAAAAAATTTCTTAAAAATGATCACTTATATTACTTGAACTAACTATTTGATGAAAAACAATTTTTTTATTAACAACAATTTATATATAAATATTTTCATCATTTATGAAAAATCTTTTATTACATTTATTTTTGTAAATGCAAAGGAGCATTTTTTTAGAAATATATATTTTTTAATATTCATTTATCGCAAAACAAATACAATCTGAGTTCTTTGAGCAAAATAAAAGAAATTATAACAATGAAAAAAGAACACCCCGTCGACCTTTTGATTGCCATGTAAGTAAGCTAATCAGATGCATAATATGGTTTTAACAATAACAAAAAGAGGGAAAATAGAAGTCATTTTCATATATGGGCTACAAGAAAGCTCCAAAATTTCCCTACGAAACTGGTTCATATGACCTTCGAAAAGTGGACAAAACAACCTTTTACGTGGACCACTGTTACATATACCTAAACCTCTTGCCAAAAGCATATCCATCTAAAATATTATCTGAGAAAAGAACAACCAAACTTGAATTTGGTCCAATCCCTTAGTCAATCATTAGTGCTCTTCATTCTGATTTGAAGCTCCGGCTTTTCATTCTAGGTTGAAGAGTTCACTCCATTGATTCGGCAAGTGAGGCAAGGGAGAGATTGGTACAGGTCTCTCTCTCTCTCTCTCTCTTTCCCTGCCTTTCTCGCAAAAGCATGGACATTATCTGTTCTCTAAAGCCAACGTTTGCTGATGTACTTCAATTTTTTTTATTTTCTTACTTTAAGGGCAATCTTGAATCATCTAGTAGAAAAAACCCCAAGCCCTCGAGGGAACAAGCTCGAAAGATCGTGATACATGAACAATGATTTTATAAACATACAGACAGTACAAACGGATTCCCTTTCCAGGGTAAATCAAAGAGAATGACGAAAAAAGCAATGAATATTTTTGAATCGATCGTGCATTTTAAGTAATGAGAACTCAAAAATTCCGAGCCAGCGAAGTGTGGTAGATCTTGCCTGCTCCAACAGCAGTATGCAAAAACCTCCTTATCTCCAAGTGTATAAATCCTTCTTTTCTCGAACCGTTTTCGATTGTCACAACAGACCTGCCTCGAGGAGATTCCTTCTCCTCAAAGTCTCATCTACAAGCTTGAACGTCTTCTTAACGAGTTTCTGATCAAGTGCAGTCGTTCTATAGATCTTGAAGACCCGGTCCATCCGCTCAGGGGCTGTGCACTGGTAATATAACTCCTCAAACTTTTTCTTCACGAATCTGAAGGCAATGAATCAGGAAGAGCAATTAGCAATGAGTCAATATGTTTATGAGCTTCCGTAGAGCTCTTATTTAACTATTAACATGCTTTGAACTATCAAAAGATAAAGTGCAGCGCCTTTTAATGTCTTGTGTGTGAAATGAGTGTCCACAGGGCACCCATTCAGAAGACCGGGAATATAATCCGGAAAGAATCTGTCTTATTTCCACTAAGTCAACTAATCAACATGCAGATTATGCCATTAAAGTTAAATTCAAGTAAGACAGACAGGTTTCACAGGTCGGGGAACTCATACTGCCGCAGATCAACTATACATACTTAGAAGTATTTTTACCTTTAGTAAAAGTCTCGCTCAGGAAGAACAAAAGGAACCATCTATTAGAGTGCTTGACATAATTATGTGAGACCCCAAAAAAAAAAAAAACTTTTTTCCCTGCACATCTTTGGGTTACTAGGAAAGAAGCCAATTACTCTGTGTGACATTCAAAGACCACAATTTCCCTCATCCACAGTGGCCATGGATTAATGGTTCATCCAAAGCATAACTTCCCATTCAAGCATGATTGTCTAGTTTCTATCACTTATAAGTATGGATCTGATATAGCCAAAAAAACCATAAAGGCTTACTCGTAAGCATGTTCAATCTCTTGTTTCCCGGTTGAAACAGGCTCATAATCTTTAAACCACTCGCATGCATTCAAAGGAACCTGCACAATAACGACAACTAAAAATGAAAGGAAAGGGCTTTTGACAACAAGAATACTTGCTAAGGTCATATCAGCTATTACCTTGAGAACTTTTTTCTCAAATATATCAAACTTGTTTAGGAACAACATGAAAGATGTTTTCTGCAGGCAAATAGAGAAGCTGGCATAAGTGCATAGGACATTAATAATTTATTAGGAATAAGAACTGATCTGATAAAAGGAACAAACAATTAAACAGAAAAAGGAAAGATACTACTATGAGACAATATCATGTGATCATGCATAGAGACAGGACCTCAAAACACGGTTGCTTCAACACCCAGTCAAAGAGTTCCTTGGTCTCCATCATCCGGTTCCTGTTTTCATCCTCAAAGAGTGTCTGATCGTACCTTAACATTGTATGCAGTTACAAATTCAGGTACAAGTTTGTTGTCTCAATGATACACTTAATTATAGGGTTGCAAAGGAATTGACATAACAAATAGACAAGAAATGCACAGGTCCAAGCAAAACAAGCTAAATTTGGAACACATATTAAGGGGGCAAAAATAAATTCAGTTTTCAGCCCCATGCTTATGGAACGTAACAAGTTGTGATTGAAGGTTGATATGGCCCAAAGTTTTACATAGATATCATTGGCCCTTTTATTTCTTCTTTTATTTTATTTTATTTGTTTTTGGACACAGACAATAATATTAGAGCATCAAAAACAGAGTTCAATATTTCAACCGTTTCCCTAATTATTTCCATCTGATTCAAGTTTTATGACACTTGTGAGTCCTGTAATTCAGTGGTCCTGTAATTCAGTGCCAAACAAAGGCAACAATAAATCATCCACATTCCAATCACAGACATGTGCACCATCTCTAGTTTTGGTGATATTCCAGATAGATGCAGAAGAGTGGTGAGTTTTAGAAAGCAAATGCAATAATTTGAGACCCAGCAAAAAGGGAAGAACCATCTCAGAAGGCAGCCATTACATTTTCACACCATGGCTATCAGATCAGGAATTAAAACAGAACAGTTAAGATGTCGTGAGAAAAAAGGTCGAAGCTATTGTCTGCCAATGTGAAGGCTCAAGATGTGGAGACACCATTGGGCAAGATGCTTACTCACTGATGGCAGCACAGAAGATTACAGCGGAAACACCCTCAAATAAATGGATCCATTTTCTTCTCTCATTTCTTTGGCCTCCAACATCGAAGAGTCGATATACTTCACCGCTTTTTTTATTTTCCCCAACAGGACTGCAAAAGTCATGTTCAAACCATATCAATGCATTTGTGCAAATCTGATATGTTCCACCAACAAAATATAAATGTTAATGATCTTTCCGACGGAGAGTGTCATGGTGGCATGAAATTTCAATCATGTAAATACAAAGTCTGTCGATTAATGTTGCTAATCATATAATATACGCTAATCTGTAGACAAGTTTCCTGCAAGCTTTTCTTTAGATAGGAGAATAGAGGGCATGACCATACAAATGATATTATCAGACAAATTGCAGCTGAAAATCTTAAAGCAGACTGCTGACACATGTATTAAAGACTACAATACTACAAACCAGAGAGTTCTCGAAAGACAAGTACACTAAGAAATCACACAGTTATTTTCAGAAAGAGGTAGTGCCAGAAAAATGCCTGTCTGCCGTTGAGTATTTTTCAACATCAGACATAAGATTGTCTCGAATCAACTGCTTCCGTTGAAGAAAGAACGGCTTCTTTCGTGTTAGATTGTTGAGTGGAATTGGCAACGACTAGGAACAGTTGCATTGACATTTTTGGACATTAGAATAAAACATCCCAAAAAGAGCGAGAATAAATGGTTGCCACCCCAATTCTCTAAGCAGCAAAACATTCACCTGAACTGGATCTCTACAACACCAGTAGTGCGTACTCTGGCATAGAGAACATCATCCTGCAAAATCAAAGTACCTCAGTAGACAGAAAGATGCACCGCCAAGAACTAGATTAAAGGACAGTGCATTGTATTAATACGGAAGCAACCAAACTAACAGTAACAGGGAAGAACCTCTGAAACAAAGTGACCCTAACAAGTGGAGAAACCATATAGCATAATTGACACACGGTGCAAATTGAGATATAACAAAAAGCGTCTCAGCAAGGTAACTTCTAGAT
Organism: Corymbia calophylla; assembly: GCA_014182845.1. Lineage (NCBI taxonomy): Eukaryota > Viridiplantae > Streptophyta > Magnoliopsida > Myrtales > Myrtaceae > Corymbia > Corymbia calophylla. The sequence continues at coordinate 33,575,145 of CM024695.1, forward strand.
CTAGTGATCTGCCTCTCATGGTTCATTTCTTTGTATTGCTCAGCCAAAAACCGACCACAATGGTTCAACAGAAATATTAAAACATCAGGGCCTCTCCCAAAGGCAGCAAGTGAAACCTCAGACCCAGATGATAGAAGACTTTTTTGATCCCAATCATGTGCTTGCTGGAACTCATTTTCCTAAAAAAGCCACTTGTTTCAACCTTTTAAGACTGTTTGTGATAGTCAACCAACTCACATTGACGTGATGAAATTGTAGAAGATCTATCTTAGAATGTTACAGAGTTCTAGCAACTTCACTTGCACAAAAAATAATGGCTTGTCTATCGACTCAAGACACATTTACAGATCATATCTTCATTCTTTCTACAATGACAGCACGAAGATATAGAGAGCATGATGAACATTAGATACCTTCGTGGGGACATAATTGATGTCAGAAAATCTTTGCAGGTTCTCCATAAAATACTGAGCACAGTCAGGAACTTGAAACCTATAGCCACAGGCAAAAGTCTCCTACATCATAGGAGGTAAGAAAAAGATATTATCAGAATGCTTCATACAGGAAATAGTCAACGCTGAATTGAGAAGCCAGGATAAAGTCATTGCTTTTGAAGCAATACAATGATTTCATTTCAGCTATAGGATATACCAACCTGAATTGCGTCGTCTTTCCACAAACTTTCAATCTCCTTAGCAAGCTCTTTAGTGAGGCGTGGATAATCCAACCTGCCTCCGATTTCTGACAATTTTTCTCCAATTTCCTGTGCAAAAATAAAGTTTACTTTTGGTAGATTTAGTATTAAAGCCGGTTTATTTTTTAAATCATCTGGTAGATTCTATTTAGTTATTGTCTACAAATATAATGTTCGATAACCAACTAAAATTTTTTTCAGACACCAGAAAAGGTCAAGCTTCAAAACCTTGTTTTCATCGGCTATGATGTATTTTGACGAATCTCCATCATTTTGAGCCAATTCCTTCGACCCATCATGCAGTATCTGTTCATACATATTCACATGCCTTTAAAACAAAGGATACAGCTCGTTACATGATTCTTAATGCAGGAATTCCACCTTATATGAATCTAAGGTGCATTATGCAAACGGAAACTAACCAACACACCCTTTCAAGTATTGCATACTTTTATTGTCTGATAGACATTTGCGTGTATAACCGGGACATAACTCTTTAGTTCAGTCTCATCAAAGCCAGTTTGGAACAGAAGTTTTATCTGCACAAGATAATGCACAGTAAGAATCCAATATTAGGACTTTCACTTGACATCGTAGTCCAATTTCGATTGTGGTGAAGACTTAAGAGACTAACATACTGCATTACCTGCTTGAAAATGGTAGACTTCCCTGATTCTCCAGCACCTTCACACGAAAATATGAAGAATTCGAGTTGGCCAAAAAGATTGCATCCAAGATAATTGATACAAGTGGAAGAGGCAAAAATCATTGACTTGACATAATTTAGCTCATTTAGGACAAGAAACTTTGCACTTCAAGGGACAAAAGCACATTAATTCCCTGAACAATTAGCTGGCATAGAGCATCCAGCCAAATCAAAGGAAGGGTTGCTTGTGCTTGTAGCATCCTGTTTTCCACTTAGCATCTTCTAATGTGTTAGTAAAAGGACATGACAATGAGCCTCAGTTTTCTGAGTTCTCATAATCAGCGGGCTTAATCAAAGCAAACAAGTGTCTTTAATACTTCAACAAAGCAAAAGTCTCTAAATGAGGTTTACTCCCAGAGTTTTGTAGGAAAAAATTATCTAATGAAACAGGAAAAGATTAACAAGATAAATACTTAATAATGGAGCATTTTCCTCCCTATGTGGGATGGCTATGAGGATCGACTTGTAAGTCCTCTAACCACCTTTTAATAATGAAATATCTTCCTATCATTATTCCACACCCAAAACACCTTGAACAATATTCTCTCCTCTCATTTTAAATAGGTGATGTTGAAATATTCCACATCCCTTTTATATGCTCTTTATATACATGGGATCTCCCTCCACTTATTAGCTAAAGTTTTTGGATTAAACTTTCTAACATGGTTCAGAGCCAGAACCTGCCCCAGTTTATTTCACGTGAGTCCCCCCGTTCATCAAATTGCACTTGTCATTCCTAATCGACCTGCATGTGATAGGGGGTATTGTAATATCGCTTGACTAGGGTGTTAAAACATAGCCTGACCGGGGTAATACCACATTTTTCCAAATACGATTTTCTTGAACTGCAACTTTGTCAAATATCCAGAAATCCATCAAAGCACCCATTTTCTGATCATCATGATCCGTAGTAAACTTATGCATGGCGACCCGACCCCAGCCAGCGGCGGCCCTTGGTCCAATCTAAATAACAAGTTTAATAAACCAAATGCTCCGTATACACTATTTAAAAGTCATGGCAGGTATACAATAAGAGAGTAGCCTCAAAGCCATGTTCGACATAAATCCAACTATCTTTGCATGTCGTAAATGATAACATCATCCACACATTTTGCCTCTCTTTGGGCCTTTTCCATGTGATTTTGAAATGTCCACATTTTCATATATTTAGTCAAATCTCTTTCCAAAAATCTAAACCTGTAAATGATTATCAATTTTATCTTTACCAAGTAGAAGAAGTTTCTGAATGTGCTTTTCAGCCTTTGTTTCTTGCTCAATCCGTCTTTCAATTTCCACATCCTGTAATTGAAGATGCAAAATCGAAATAAGGGATCAAAGCCAGTGAAAGAACCATTAGTTAAATACAAGCACAACTTGGCTATTCAGCAATAGGACATATTTTCAGCATCCAACCGGTTACGTAATTACCTGTGCATTCTCTTCTGCATCTGCATCACGATACTGGCGGTTTCTGCTGCAGAGCAATCCCATGTTTTCTATGACAATAGATAGCATAGAAAAAGCAGCTATTAAGCTCGCCAACTCCGCCACTTATTTCCTCCTAAAGTTCCTGGTCATAGTGCTCTAGATTGGCTAGATTTGAGCCTAAAAGGAGCCAATATGAAATAATTCCAATTAGAAACTGTTTGGTGGAACTATGCCACATTTGACATCAAACTGCATGATATGTACTAAGTTAGTCCAGTCCTCGATTTTCCAAGCCAAATAAATTTCCATTTGCTGAGAGTACAGGAGTACCATAATTTTCACAAAAAGTGGGTTGCTAGCCAAAAACACGTCAATTCTTGACCTCAAAGCCTATTATCTAGTTAGACATATTTTTTTCCCAACCAAACAGTACATAATTCATATCTCCTGCTAAGGGAAATACCCTCACCTATATTCCTCTATATCAATAGGTCGTTTGGTTCAGCTAGTAAGAAGTCAAGGTATTTTCTTACTTTCACCACAATAAAAAAGCATTTCTACATGAATTGAAACGTCAATATGTACATTCCATAAAAGATTAGACAAATTTTACAAGTCAAATAGAAGTCAAACCCCAGTCCCTAAGAACAGAAGTATAATCAGAGCAATGCCCATTCCAGAATCCCAGAGGGGAGACTGATGGAAGGTTTAGTGAAGGCAAACGTCCATGAGAGCCAGGCCACAAGTAGCCCCTGTCAATAGTGGAATAAAAAACACTCCGAAAATTTCCAGACACTCATCGCGAAATTTATTTAATCCGTTTGGGTACACGCACGTCTCTAATCAGCACGATGCATAAGGATTCTGGTCTGAGCTAGCCATTCTGCCGGTGAAATGTAGAACTTGACCTCCTCTAGTCTACTTTCTTTTCGTTGGCCACACAACACAGCAACCAACTGCTCATAAAGTAAGCTGATTGCCTCCTCTCCATCGCCCCTGATTAACACGCCACCGCAACCTAATGACAAAGACTTCTTCCGTCGCCAGCGAACGAAACATACCAAGCGCAACACGCAACCGGTTCTATTTTTTTCTCCAACAGCCAAAACAGATAAAAGTCCTCACCAAATTTAAGCTCAGAATGCAGTCGTCGCGGCGACAATTAGCGGAACGTTCCGGAGAAAGCTCGCTCACTCGCAGACAGACGCGGCGACGACGCTCTTCCTCACAGAATCCGCCAAAAAGGAGCCCAATCGCGGGAACCCAGTAAAAAGAAAGAAAAGAAAAAATCCAAACTTCCCACCACCGCTCGCCTAAAATCCGACGGCACGCTCGACCCAATTCGCGCCCCGGCACGAGAAAACAGAAAGCCGCGAATTCGCAGCGCGATCTAACGCGGCATCCCGTGGAAAGAGACGAAAATGCCACGGGAAGTTCCGGGGAAGCCAGCAAAGGGAAGCGAAGATCTAAAGAGTTATTGAGGCTGGCTTACCTACTGCGGCGGCAGCCTTTCGGAGCTCCCCTGGAGCAGGGGGAGGAGAGGGAAGAGTTCGTCCCCGGGTACGGCCTGCCTGCTCGAAGCAAAAAAGCAAGAAAAGCCAAAAGCTACAGAGAGAGAGAGAGAGAGAGAGAGAGGTTAAGGGGTTGGTGGTGGGGATAATCTAGTTTAAGGGGGAGCAATTTACAGTGGGGATTATCAAGGAGGAGCTAGAGAGAGAGAGAGAGAGAGAGAGAGAGTGAGAAGCTTTAGCTTTGAATTGGAGACGATAGGAAAGAGAATGGCAGCTTGTCTCTCCCTCGCGGCAGGTACAGAGAGAGAGAGAGAAGGAGAAATTCGGAAGAGAAGAGCGCCGAAAGCTGCCACGGAGCTTTTCGGTCTTCGGGGTGCTCCTACGGTCAAAGGTCTCCCAAACAAAGCAATCCATCTCCCGACACCTCTTTTCAAAACCCCCCCACATTTTTATTCTTTTTTATAATTTTCTTTAATTCAATAAGAAAAAACAAAAGCAAACATGTATTAATTCAACTCCGACCCAAATAAAAACAACGACGTTATTAAAATACTCGCGCCCCTCGTATGCGGAATTCATATGCTCTTTCCCCTCCTTTTCTTTTCCTTGTAATAATGAAGAATTCGAAAAATTGTTTTCTCTAATGTAACTCATTATCAATAACTTTTTATATTTTTCACATGTGTGATCTGTTTTTACTTAACAACTTAAACTTTTAAGTCTCATTTCATTCTGTTTTACTCTTCTTCTTTTTGTCATATTCTAATTCTTACTTAAAAATATGGAGATTCGAACATTTTACCTTCTTTTCATATGAGAAAGATGGATATCCCAGGATCATCCAATTTCGCTCGTCTTTTCCTAATCTAGCTTAGTGATTTTCTCCATTTTCTTTAGTTGCTTGAGCATGCTGCACGCTTTGATTAGTTAACATCGGCATAGAAAGACATTGCCAGACGGGGATTAGTAGAGAACTCAAAAGTCCCGATAAAATTTTACATGATCGATCAATCAATTAATTAATTAATTCCTTTTATTCTTATTTTTTATCTTCATTTTTATTTTTTTGGTGGGCATGTGAAGAGGTGGGAACAGTGAGCAGCGTTCTTGGGAAGAACACTATCATTGACTAATAAACCCATGTATAAATACTTAGAGAGACATGGACTGGTCTTTGCCTTCGCTTTCTTTCTTTCTCTCTTTTTCCCTCCCTTCCTTTCCTCCCACGACAGCTGAAGTTCGTGCGGGGTGGCTTTTCTCCGGTGCGACGCTGCCTCCCCCCATACGATAGGGCCGCCCCATCTCCGCCGTCGATCTGCACCACCTTCGGGACCATCCAAATCCCCCCTCTACATATTATTTATACATTAATCCATCCAATGACAATCCCGAGTTCAAATCTTTCCAGATTATATATTCCTGCTGAACAGAAGAAAAAAATATCAAAATATCTTAATATTAAATCACGCGTTTATCCAATGATTATGACTTTTTAAACGATCTACAATAATCTCATAAAGTATCCTAAGAAAATAAATTGCATAAATGTAACGTCACAAGCATAGCGACTATTTTCCCTCGTGAGTGCTTCATGTTCTCTGCCCCCACGAAACTTCAACCCTTCACATCACCATTCGTGTAGTCAACGCATTTCGCGCGAAAATCTACTCCGGTATCTGACCTCTTTTCAAATTGACCCAAATTTCCGTCTCTAAATTCAACAGGCGCATCGATCGAAAAAAAGGCCAAAACATTTTTCTAAAAGAGCTCGGATTATGCGATTCGGGACATTACGATTTCATGTTACACTACGTCGCTATCGTTATCCGCTTTAATAATTAACATCTTTTGGGTCAGCCCAAATTTCCGCCTCTAAATTCAACACGCGGGCCAATTGGAAAAGTTAGGTCCGGGTAGGAAAATTTTCGAAAAAGCTCGAATCATTCGATTCGAGACACTACGTGGCGACCTACTTTTTGTTAAATCAATCGATTGCCCTTCGAAAATGACGTCATTAATGTTTCGGGTCAAAGCGACAGATTTCTACCTCGCGCACCTAATTTAGTGGGGCGGGGCGGGGCCAATCGAAACGGAACCAACCACACGAATTCAGCTACTTTCCGCAAATAATTTAATCGATTAATAATTACGCAAGGAAAAATAAAAAAAATAAAATAAAAATAATTCTTAAAATATCTTTATGTCGGAATCACGGGTGGGCCCCACGTAAGAAACCCTCCACTATCTCGTTGAACCGTGCCGTGTCTTCCACCTGCGGCATGTGGCCCGTGTTCTTCATCACCTCCAACCTCACCTTCTCCCCCAGCAGCCTGGCCAAAAAAAAAAAATCATGTATATATATTTGCATTAAATTGCTAAGATTAATTTTTAATGACGTATTTTGTTTTTTTTTATTGTATGACGGGATAGATGAGATGACGTGAAAAATGGTCGAAATTTTATTTACTAATTAACTAGTAACAAAATAAAAGCGAATATGATGTAGAGCATACTGCTTAAGTTCGTGGGCCATCTCCACGGGGAATATCCGGTCATTTTCTCCCCACACAAGCAACACCTCCTGCGATATGATTTCATAATAAGTCTTATATGAGCGTGAAAAGAAAAAATGAGATAATGATATATAAACGTTTCATTGAATTGTGATTTAATATATAATATAATCCTTAAATTTTATCTTAATGCGCAATATGTTCCTAAATCTTTAATTTATTTAATATAATCCCCGATTTTTTTATAAATATTCAATTTAGTCAATAGAGTATATAAATATTTAATGTTGTTCCTCCTAAACTCGAATAAATGGAAAGATAAACATTTTTGTTTGGTATGGGGACCAAATTTAATATATATAAAAAATTCAATAAACAAATTAAAAATCTCAGGATGATATTAAATAAATTTAAAGTTTAAAAATTACATTATGGATTCAATGACCATTTGTGCCATCATTCTAAAATAATTAAATGGCTAATCTAAAAATGGAAATCCTATTTAGTATAATTATGACGTCATATGATGATGATTTTGCTAGTTTTGGAGCAGTACCTGTTGAAGGGCAGAAACCTGAGGCGTGTCGTCCTTCCCAGTGGTGGATCCCCTCAGCAGCTCTATTTTTTCCTTCCTATTTTCCGAATATAATCTCTGCCAAAAAAAGCATTATGACGTCATTATTCGCGAACCTGGCCGGAGAAAAAAACAAAACGACGATGATCAGTGCTTTAATTACATGGATCACGTCATTCAATACGAAATCCGGGACCATGCTCGAGAAGCGCCGAGACACGGCCAGCCCCAGGAGCCGCCGCATGCTCGCGGCGGTCTCCGGCAGCATGATGTCGGCGGGGTTCTCCACCCCGGCCCGCCTCGCCATCTCCTCCCCGTCGGCCCTCCTCCGGTTGATCCCGGAGCTGGCGATCACCACCCGCTCCACCCTCTCCGGCCACATCCGTGCCATGTAGTACGCCACGAACCCGCCGTAGCTCGTCCCCACCACGCTGTACCGCTCAACCTGGGCCTTCTCGAGCAGCTTCCCGACGGCGGCCGCCTGGAACGCCTCCGACCTCTCGGCGGACCGCGTGGTGGACCCACCGAAGAAGACGAGGTCGGGGACGTAGACGTCGAAATCGGCCGCGAAGTGCTGCGCCTGCCGCCGCCATTGCCAGATCGCCTTGGGGCCGAACCCGTGGAGGAACACGAGCGCGGGTCTCCGGGGGGCCGATCGGCGGGCGGGGCTGGGCCCCCAGAACTGGAGGGTGGTGTCGCCGTCGACGGCGAGGGTCTGCTGCGAGAGGCCGGACTTGGTCAGGCAGCGGCGGAGGTGGCCCTCGTAGAGGGCGACGAAGCTGAGGAACGGCGGGAGCATCGCGTCGTCGTCGTCGTCGGGGCGTGAACCGAGGAATGATCCATTGGACGGAGGAGCCTTTCCTTTTCATCAACCAACTCCCATTTTGTACGGCCCCCAGGGCGAGAACAAAGGCCCTCGTAATTCGGGGAAATTACCACGTTGCCCCGGTTGCTCGTTGGTGCTCCATGACGTAGACGTGCGTCAACGTGATCCTGCTGCATCATATGTGCGTGGAAGTTAGATCGTGTGGAACTTATTTTTTATGTGCTATGGAAGGAACTATTCCCTTGCCTATCTTGCTTATTCTAGTTCTTCCTTTATCATCTGAGGAAACGAGAAGAAGATGCCCAAGGGCCGCACCCTGAGTGGATTTGTATGAAGGAAGCCCAGGTAGCTGAGAAAAGAAAATTATCCTACAAGAAAGATCTATTTTTGAAATAAACTGTCTTATAAAAGATAAAAAACACAGCTTGAGTTTCTAAAAGAAGACTTGGAGTTTAAAAGATTAGAAGAAAATCTTGGAAAACCAAACATCAAAGGAAAAATAAAATCCTTATAATTTCGAATAGAGAAAACCATATGTTCTATCTTACCTAATGCCTTTTGGGAAAGAAAAAAACATATTGTTACACTCTCATATGAACAATAATTTGTTGAAACTGATATACCAACAAAAGCCCGTCCTACCTAGATGAATCAAGAAGTCTTAAAATCTTGTCAAACATAAATACAAGACCTTTGAGCAAAAAAATCATAAGAAAAAGCTAGTAGCTTTCTCCTATTTGAATAGTTATTTTCCTGAATGGAGGATGTAATGATTCTATGAGCTCATCATTAACAAGTTTCCACTTGTAATGATGGTCTAGTACCATTATTTCCTTGGATTCTAGGAAATGCTCTTCAAACCAATCAAAAAAGAATTGTGAGTTTCATATTTATATATGAAATCATAATATTGCTTTTTGATTTCTATTGTTGATTTAGCAAATGTTTCAAAATCTTCTATCTTGATTTCTTCTCTATGTATAGGACCTATATATATATGGGAAAATTTCATAAAGGGCTCAAGGTACCATTATTTTCTCAAAAAAGAAGTTCAAAGTGGACATTATTTCAAATAAGGATTTGAAATGTCATTATTTTCTTAAATAGAGTCTAGGGGTGTTGAAATTGGTTAAATCTTAAAAAGGCTACTTTAATGGGTTTAAAAATTGAAAGCTTAAAATAAATTGGTCATATATGAGTTGGACTTAAGACCCATTTCTAAACCCATTTGAGTTTAGATCACACTTTCACTTCCCTTTTTAGCCTTATAAAAAATAAAATTATAATTCTTTTTCTTTTTTATTTTTCCTTCTTCAACCGGTCGCCGTCCATGATAACAATAAGCAACTAGACAAGCAAGGGTCTCAGGCGAGCTTGAGCTCGCCGGATCTGGCAAGGCCGAGAGCTTGCCGGCTCATCGATTAGCGAGGTCAAGGCCTTGCTTGAGGTTGGGGAGGCTTGAGCCTCACCGATCTGGCAAGACTTGAGCTCGCCAACCTCAGGCAAGGCCTCAACCTAGCCCATTGATAAGCCAACAAGCTCTCAATGGCGAGACTCGAGCTCGCCGGCCTCAAGCAACTCGATCTTGTCAAAATTGAGCAAGCACTAGCTTGCTTGAGGCTGGTCATTGGCAGTCCTCATGGCCGGCAATGTCAGCTAAAGGAGAAGGGGAAAAAAACAAAAACAAAAATAAAAAGAATTAAAATTTTGATTTTTTTAAAATAAAATAATTAAAATTTGATTTTTAAATAAAAATATTAAGATGAATATATGGAGGAAAATTGAAAAATATTTTTCAATTTTTTATTTATAAGAATTTTAGATGAACACTTGAAAATATTGTTATTTTCCTATAAAATGACTTCCTAAAAAACATTTTTCAAGAAAAAAAGGAGCCTCAATTAAAAAAAAGAATTACAGAAATTGTTCACTAAATTTGTATTAAATGAGAGTGTTTTAACAATGCCTTTTTCTAAAGAAATAAGAAACTAGCATTCCTAGATTTGCAAATATTTTAGAGATATAAAATTTAAAAAAATCATAAGAATAAATTTTCCTAAATTAGGTTGAATATTAAAGTGTTAACAATATGAATCGGGTTAGGTATGGATCAAAAAATTTATATTACTTAAATTGGTCATAAATGGGTTAACGGGTCAATTTAAGTCGTATCATTTATGACTCGACTTAAACCTAACCTGACCCACATGTTTAACAAATTTAAATAAAAGCCTGAAATGATTATATTTATTTCAAATAAAGGTATGACTTTCCAACTATTAAGGGCATTTTTGTCATTTATCATTTATTTTTTTATTTTCCTTCTTTCTTGCCAATGCAATACTCGCAAAGGCTGGGTGAAGACGACCCTCCCATTAGGGAAGGCCACCTCTCGTGGCCATCAATGAGGTCGGCCCTTGTCGACTCACTAGCCGTGGGCGAGGCCACCCTTGACTTCAAGAGTTTCATGGTTGGCTCAATACTAGAGTACTTATTATTGGGTCAGCCTTGCCTAGGACCAACAAGGGTGGCCTCATTTGTGGCTAGCGAGGGCTTGGAGGCCCTCACCCACTACTAACAAGGGCTTGCAGGCCCTCGCCCGCTACAACTCTTATTAGTAGTCGGCAAGGGTTGCGGAGCTCTCGCCAACCCTTCCTAGTGGCTATCGAGAGTCATCGAGCCCTCGTTGGCCTTTGGTAGTGGCTATCAGCTGATGCCGAAAAGAGAAAAAAAAAAGAAAAGAGAAAAAGAAAAGAAAAGAAGATTTGGATAGAAATGTCCTTAATTGGTCGGAAAAATCAACGAGGTCGGGCCCTTATTTGCAATAACTATGGCTATTTTAGGTTTTTATTTAAAATAAGATCAACTTTAGACATTTATTTGAAAAATAAGGGCACTCTAGATCATTTTTAGAATTTTCTTTATATAATACACATTTTTAGAAAATTATCTTGTTTCATAAATTTGATTGATGGGTGTTTTCAATTTTATAATATCCAACTTTCTTTTCTCTTGATTAAGGGCGCCTACATGATAATTGTCGCCTTTGAAAACCAAACACGACGAAATAGGATTGTCTTATTCAAAGGCGACGAAACTCATGATTTACTACAATAGACTGATCAGAGTCGACCCATACATCTTTGCATTTGTCGAGTCTATGGCGACAGAAGTTGGTCACCTTAAGTCGATTTTAGGCTAAATTGGCGCTTGAGATAACAATGTACGAATTGTATCGCTTAAGTTTTACTTAAAACGACGAAACTCTCAAATTTTATCAGCGTATGACTTAAGGTGACAAAATTAAGAATTTGTTGCGTTGAATTGACCGCGACGTGACAAGATGATATCTTGTTGCCTTTTGGTAATGTAAGTTGACAAAGGTTAATTATGTCCTCTTAGTTTGGTTTTCTTGAAAACATAATTACGAGCTCGACTAGATTAAGTCATCAATAAATTTGAAGTCGACTCGAAGCAATTCTATCTTAGAAATTTGAGCTCTGGCATATCACGTTGTTATCAACCCGATCAACTCTCGGCTCGAGATGTACACGAAAGCATGAAAACCTGATTATTCTATTAGATTAGAGAGGAGGGTTTGAACTTGATAATTGAAGTGCTTAATATGCCTTAGACAAGCAAGCAAGCATTACATTAGTTGAGATTGCAAAGGTGGAATTCCTAGAGCAAGTTACCCACCTGCCTTACTCCCACAGTTAAAAAAACAAGAGCTAAGCAAGCATTACTTAGAATTAAGATTTATTTATTACAATGCAAGAAACCCTAAGAGGACTCGTCATCACATAAGAAATCCTTGAGGATGCTGTTGAACCGCAGCGGGTCTTCAATCTGCGGAACGTGCGCCGTGTTCTTCATCACCTCCAGCTTCACCTTCTTCCCCAAAAGCCTGAAATTTTTTTCAAATTTATGGTTCTTCCTAAATCACATAGTTTTTGATTCTAATTCGATCAAAGAAATTCGATTTTAGGCTGGCGAATGAAACTAGAAATTTAATGAAGCCGATAGATATGTTAATCCGGTCGAGGTCCATAATCAATGTAATCAACATATCTCCTAACTTGAACTAGTTTATTTAATAAAGCGATAGATATGTTAGTCCAATCGGGGAGCATAGTCGATGTAATCAGACAATCTCCTAACTTTGAAACTAGAAATTTAATGAAGTGATAGATATGTTGAGCAGGGCATACGTACTCCTTCAGTTCAGTCGCCATTCGCAATGGGAATAATTGGTCATGGTCTCCCCAGATCAACAGCACTTCCTGTAATAATGGCAAAATTTGAGATTAGTGACCCAATTACAACAAGTGAAAAAAGGCAGCCAAATATGTTATTTGAAAGATTCTAATGTTCCGTCCGAAAAGAAAAACAGATTTTTTTTTCTGTCAGGGTAGATTTCTAAAAAGAGTTGGTAAATATATAAAAACAGATGACAAAAAGAATTGCCGATCACCTAATTTTCCAGTTTCTTGTGGGTAACTGCTAAATCTACTATTTTGTTTGAAGAGAAATGGATTTTTTATTCTATCTTTGAATATTTAAAAAGAGTTGGTAGGTGTGAAAAACTGTTGATAGAGAAATTGCTAGTTTCTTATGGTTAACTTACTGACACATTTACGAAATTACTAGCTTTTACCAACTCCTACATGAATTTATCAATAACTATTTGGGTAACATACTAACTTTAGAGTGGTTATTTTACACTAGAGTTTATAAATAAAGAGAGTTTAATTGATTATGCAAACAACAGCCAATAAGCTAGTAAAAAAGAAACTTTAATTTGCAAACTACCAAACAAAAAAAGGTTGGTAATTTTCATAAAGGCATCGGTACTAATAAGTTATTGAGAAGAACTCATCTGTCAGTTCTTTTTCCACCATCAGTTTTTTATCATTTGCAAACATTTTGCAAGATTTACTTGCACGGCAAAAGAACAGATATTTTCGTGGAACAATATACAAATGTCGCATGTTATAAATATAAAATAAACAAAACAGTAAAATATGTTATTTTTTAAGATTATGGGGTCAATCACCTGCTGAAGAGCAATAATGCCAGGGTCCTCCTCCCTCCCTAGGGTCAATCCCTTAAGAAGTTCTATCTTCTCCTTCCTGTTTTCCGAATATAACCTCTGCAAATTCAACGAATCGCTAAATCAAATCCACCTTTCTAATATGGACTTTCCATCATATGTTTTGAATCTAGAAGTACATAAATTTGATTTTTCCTTTTCCGATCGTTCTTCCTCTCTTCCTTTCATTCGCTTCAAGACGAAAAAGACGAGAGAAATCAATCATGGAGCACGAAAAATGCATGTTAACGGGCATCATCTATACATGCAAATCATGCTTTTAGGAATCCATCCAAAATAGTCCTGAGGAAAGTGACAAATTTCCAAGTGAAACTTCAAGGAGGAAACACCATGGTCCCCGAGCTTTTCAAGGGGTGAGATTCTCAGAGGAACTCTCCTAGCAATTTCCTTCAAGAAGGTACAACCCCGTCCTCGTGTATCTCACCAAAAGCTGTCTGAGAACTACATTGGTTAATGAAACTTTAGTTGATGAAACCTTGAGCTGTATGATGCTTTTAGCTACTATGGTCTTCTTACCCACCTTGAATTGAAGCTTACCTACCTTTAGATCCAGTAAGACTGATGAAGTCGCAATTTGCCAACATGGGGTCACAAGACTGGGTCACATTATTCGCTCGGAGAAGGGAAAAAAACACATAAAAACTATCGAAACTTAGGAGCCCTGGCTAGCCATCCCGCTCGATTATGAAGCTTGAACATGCCTTTTCTTCTTTCATCTAATCGCTCACACTTTTTTTTATGTGACTAATGTTAGCTAGGTTCAATTTAATGGGGTCCTGAAGTTGTAGTAGAACTATGGATAACAAAGTATAGAAAGGCAACGATGAATGAGACGAGCTTCTTGGAGAATCAGAGGAGGGAACTGCACTCACGTTGATGAACTCGTTCAATACGAAATCTGGCACCACGTGCGCGATGCGCTTGTGCACGGCCAGATCCATCAGTGTCCTCAGGTTCGCGGCAGTTTCTGGCAACATGAGTTCCTCGATGTTCTCTAGCTTGGCCCTCCCCAGCAGCTGCTCGTTGTCCCCTTTCCTCATGTTGGCCCCGGAGCTTGCGATCACCACCTTCCCGACCCTCTCGGGGCGCATCTGGGCCACATGGTACGCCACGAACCCACCGTAGCTCGTCCCCACAACGTGGAACCTATCTAAATTCAACTTGTCAGCGAGCTTCGCCACGGAGGCTGCCTGGAAGACCTCAGTCCTCTCGGCAGACCTCGTGGTGGAGCCGCCAAAGAAGATCAAGTCCGGCACATACACGTCGAAGTGGGGCGTGAGGCACTGGACCTGCTTCCTCCATTGCCAGATGCCCACGGGGCCAAACCCATGGATCAACATGACGGGGGGTTTCCGGGCGGTTTCTCCAGGGTTTGGGCCCCAGAACTGGATGGTGGTCTCATCGTCGAGCTTCAGGGTTTGCTGCGAGAGGCCGGCGTTGGTGAAGCAGCGGCGGAGATAGGTCTCATACAGGGTGACAAAGCTGAGGAAGGGTGGTATGTTCAACATTTTTGCTCAAAGTGTTTGTGGAGAATGCTAAGAAGCCAAGAAGGAGAGAGAGAGAGAGAGAGAGAGAGAGAGAGAGGGGGGTTGGTATCTTAGGTGAGGAGAGGAGGGATGCTGACAGTTTTTACAGTTGCTTTAGGGGAATGGCAAGGCAACCTACGTTCTCTTTATGTCCTTTCTTTCTGGGTAGGTTGACCTATATTCACACGATCCGCGTGAATCGCGAAACGACGCCATGCATCTGATCTTCTGTATCCAATTTTGCACTTAGAGAGAGGACAAATTGCCCTAAAAATTCAACCTAGAGGGGGCACTATCCTTGACCTACGCGAAAGTTGTCTAAAGAACAAACGACCACGAATTCGGCGCTGCCCTATGATTCGTGGGTTTTCCCACGAAACATTCGAGCTTGCATATATAGAATGAGCTTCCCTCTCTCTGTGGAAACCCTAGATGCAAGTGCTTGAAGAAAAGGGAGGTTTTCTTGTCGTGTTGATTTTGTACTATGGGGAGGGGGAGGGTGCGTAGGAAATGAATGGTGGCCGGATGGGTTGGTTTGGTTTGGTTTAAATTTCTTTGCTGCATTCGTTCCGATAGTGACCCACTATGCTTACCCATCTCACCAAACTCTCTTTTCCCTCTCTCTCTCTCTCTCTCTCTAAAATCTTGATTTGCCAAAATATAATATTTGTATATTTCTGTAATTCTTCAACCGGTGCTTCTTTTAGGTCCATATGGATGATTCTAGTTGGCTGGGTCGTCGTTGTTCCATTAATGCCAAAAAAATGGAGGACGTAAATGTTTGACTACTAACTTCACGATTAATTTAAATGAACGGCATTCCATTGGCGATGAAAGTATTTGGTTCCTTGAATATCGATCGTCCCCCCCGCAAGATAAAAAAAATCATGAGTCATAATGAAATCGCTCGATGCAAAGAGTGAAAGGAATTATCTGCTGACTGATCTAGAAAACGGCGTCAATCATTTTCTGAACTTAATTGAAGCAATTCAGAATGTTGGAATGAACTTGTTGTACTTTTATCATTTGAGCCTTACATAGCATAGTTAGCGTTGATATAGGCAATTTTTAATAATATATTTAATATTTTTGACTTTTTTGATTTTTTTTTTTCCTTGGTTTTTTCTCTTTCCTTATTCTTTTTTAGTGTTGGCAATGGCAAGGGCCTTCTCACCCTTGCCGGTGCCGGCGAGGTGGCCTTTGCCTAGATTTAGTGAAGGCCTCCGAGCCCTCACACACATAGCCATCGGGGCTGCAAAGCCCTCGCTCGTGATCAACAAGGCCACAATGGCCTTGCCCAAGGGTCATCGGTACATAAGAAAATACAAAGAAAAATAAAAAATAAAAATAATGTTAAGAAAATTTTACATCGACGTCGGCTGTGCTATATAAGATAGTTGGCGTTCACATAAGTAATTTCCAACTGAAAATATAATAAAATATTCATGTTAGTTCCCGGGGCCTGTTAGGATCACTAGTGACTCTTGTCAACGCAAAAAAAAATAAAACAAAGAAAAAATGAAAAATATATAATATAATAAAAAATGAAAAATATTGAAATAAATATAAAAATTATTTACGTCAATACTAGCCGTGCCAAATGGGACAACCGGCGTCCACTTTAATGATTTCTAGTCAAAATTGACCAAATGAAATCAATTGGTAAAAAATGAAAATATTTGTGATTTAATTGATAAAATTGAAAAATTTAGCATTGAATTGACAAAAGTGTTCTAAGTTTAGAACTTTTTGGGTAATTTTCCCCATAATGTCTATAAGGGTGAGACATGATGTTACATGCCATGACACAATATTATTAGACTTATTTTGGAGGAGGCAATTTCTAGTCAAGTGGCATCCTCAGTCAATCAAATAGTTTAGGATTCTAGAAATGCTTTTTGTTGAGTAGTTCACGCATTTCATTTTGGCTCACTAGTGATTTGAATTTTGATGATTCTCACATTTCATGGACGTGCGATGTGCTCGAGTGATTCGAGTTCTGAGGATTGGAATTTGAATCTTGTTTAACCACTCATGTTCGAATTCTATTTCATGATTAGCAAGTTTGACCTTTACTCATGATACCCTAAGGAAATCAAGTTGCTGAGATCAAGGTGGTTTTCCACTTTAGCTTGTTCTATGCTGTGATAAGTTGCCTGTATGCTCCTTCAACCGTGTTCTAGTGCAAGTTCATGATGGCTTGAGATCAGAGCCTCAGTACATGTTGGCAACATGATGTTGCCCATGTAAGAATTATTGTGGCTTACATGATATGATTTATTATATGGTTTAATAATTATTGAAATGCTATAAAATAAATATTGGTTACGAGAAGTTGCGACTATAATAAAACGAAATCTTTGTAATCCTCAAAGGAAGTTCTTGCTTTTTTCAGAAGAGGTGCGACTCTTCGGAAATTAAAAGGTGCTTTGATGGAGGCACGCACTGTTGAAAGAACGTATAAATAGAGTCAGGTCCTCTCTACCCACAGAAACAACAATAGCGAAAAGAATTGATATTCTCTCCTCCTCGATAAAATACATTAAAGAATAGTGGGTTAAGGGAGAGAAATCGGATTTCTTCATTTGGTTCGAGTTCTTTGATTTTCCACAACGATTATCTTTAGGGTAATGCTATGGATAAAGGTACGTTTTCATCTATTTATGAAAATCATGAAGATCAAAGATTGCGATTTCGAATTTCCGCATGTAAAAAATTACATGTATATTTTAACGGTTGGTATCGGGCTGGGGTTTATGATCTCATAATTTTTCCGTTTATAGAAATATTATGATTTATGTATGATGATTTGTTGAACGATCTTGTTCGTATTATTTGTTGTTGTTGAAATGTCTTCGGAGGGTTCTATCGGAGCAAATCCGAATGATGGAACGTTTTCACGGAGAAAAGACAAACATGGAGGAATTCGGCAAAAACAGGGAGTGGGGCATTGTTGAAGAAGGCGCGTGGTCTCCACGCGCCCGCGCTGCAAACCAGAGTCTGGCGCGTGCAGACCACGCGCCCGCGCTGCAGACCAGCGTCTGGCGCGTGCACTGCACGCGCCAGGCCAACTGCCCGCGCGTGCGTTGCACGCGCCCGCACGGCAGTAAAGGCGCGTGCAGTGCACGCACCCGCTACCCTCCAATTGCCTAATTACAGTTTTGCCCTCCTCTTTGATGGTTATTTACGGTTATGCCCTTGCCGCATGAAAATAAAATTACAGTTTTGTCCCCGTGCTATTTATTTACTGTTCTGCCCCTGTTTATTTATAATTACGATTCTGTCCTTGCTGATTATTTACCATTTTGCCCCTGGATTTTATATATTTATGGTTCTGCCCTTGTGAAATTATGATTTTACGATTTTGCCCTTATGCTTTGATTACGGTTTTGTCATTGTGTGCAATTTGGTAAATATTTGTATATTTACAATGTTAAAAATTCATATTATGAATGGTTTGTTAGTCACCAAAGTGACCAAACCTTGAAGTCTTTTGAATTTTTGATATTGTAATTTTTTTTTATTCAATTACCCATGATTAATTGATGCTATATATGAAATTGATATGTTTCATATCATTATTGGTGTTATGGGTATATTGAAGTTCATTTATTATAAGAACTTAGGGATTAACCCAAAGGTTAATTATTTTCTTATAATTCATGAACATGATAGTTGGTAATTAATATGACTTGTTAAATTTATTTGTATATCCAAAGATAGCAAATAAATTTTAATAAGATATATTTACAATTACCAAATAAAAGTTATTAGCATCATTATGGTTTATATATATTTGTATATCATAGGATCGCCTAAAGGAGAACTATGATTTACATGTATAGTTTAGTTTGAATCTGATTAGGTGATATTCTCAAGGCATTAATGAATGAGTATTTTCTTGCATATTTGCAGTATCTGTACCTGTTTCACTTCATTCGCATGCTTCGTCTTCCCTTATTCAATGGGATGAATTTTCCGATTGGAGTGAACAAGTTCGGTTTCACTTAGGTGTCTGGATCTTGATTTAGCACTTCAAGTTGAGAAACCATTTTGCTATTGCGATGAAAGTAGCGATGATGAAAAGTCTTTCCATAAAGCTTGGGAAAGATCGAACAGACTAAGCTTAATGTTCATGCGAATGACAGTTGCAAACAACTTAAAGACTTCTCTTCCTAAGACTGATAATGCTAAGGAATTTATGAAATTTGTGGAAGAGCGTTCTCAAAAGCTGGCGATAAGTCACTTGCTGGTACATTGATGAGCACACTGACCACCATGAAGTATGATGGTTCACGTACCATGCATGAGCATGTACTTGAGATGACGAATTTAGCAGCAAAGTTAAGGACTTTAGGAATGAACGTGGATGAGTACTTTTTAGTACAGTTTATACTTAATTCCTTGCCTCATGAGCAATATGGGCCATTTCAAATGAATTATAACACTATAAAGGATAAGTGGAATGTGAATGAATTGGCCAGTATGCTTGTTCAAGAGGAAACGAGGATTAAGAATCAAAAGGCTCATTCTGTTCATCTCTCAAGTCATCAAGAAGCTCAAAGGAATTCCAAAAGGAAAGGTGGAAGGAGCAAGAAGAAAGGATTACACGTCCTGAATGATTCTTCAAAGGCTTCTGAAATCCACAAGAAGGAACACAATCTTATTAAGTGTCATTTTTGCAACAAAATTGGACACTTGAAGAAAGATTGTCTAAAACGTAAGGCTTAGTTCGAAAATAAAGGTAAGCCTCGTGCTTTAGTATGTTTTGAATCAAACTTTACTGAAGTTCCTCATAATACTTGATGGATTGATTCTGGTGCCACCACTCATGTGTCAAATACGATGCAGGGATTTCTTACGATCCAAACCATAAAACCAAATGAAAGTTATGTGATTACGGGGAACAGAAACAAAACTCTAGTTGAAGGCATTGGCACTTATTGTTTGATCTTAGATACTGGGCATTATTTGGATTTGTTTCGAACCCTTTATGTACCTACATTTTCTCACAATTTAGTTTCTTTGTCAAGACTTGATGTAGCGGGATTTTATTGTAAGTTTGGTTACGGATCTTTCGGTTTATTTAAGAGTGATACTCTTATTGAACTGGAACTTTATGTGATGGTCTCTACAAATTTAGACTTGATAATTCTTTTGTTGAGACATTAATGACCTTGCATCATAATGTTGGCACTAAACGAAATTTGGTGAATGAGAATTCTGCTTACTTGTGGCATAAACGTTTGGGTCATATATCCAAGGAAAGAATGCAAAGATTAGTGAAGAATGAAATTCTTCCAAATTTGGATTTTACTGACCTTGGAGTGTGTGTTGATTGTATTAAAGGTAAACAAACAAAGCACACTAAGAAAGGTGCCACAAGAAGTACGGAGCTTCTTGAAATTATACATACTGATATATGTGGTCCCTTCGATGTTCCATCTTTTGGTAAGGAAAGTTATTTCATCACTTTTATTGATGATTTTTCACGTTATGGTTACATTTATCTATTGCATGATAAGTCTCAATCAGTAAATGCACTTGAAGTGTATATTAAAGAGGTTGAGAGGCAATTAGATAAAAATGTGAAAATAGTAAGGTTTGATAGAGGTGGTGAATATTATGGAAAGTATGATGAATCGGGACAATGTCTAGGTCCATTTGCTAAATTCCTTGAAAGACATGGCATTTGTGCTCAATACACAATGCCAGGTACACCACAACAAAATGGTGTAGCAGAAAGGCGTAATCGTACTTTAATGGAAATGGTTAGGAGTATGATGAGTCATTCATCTTTACTTTTGTCTTTGTGGATGTATGCTTTAAAGACTTCTATATATTTATTAAACAGGGTTCCTAGTAAGGCAGTTCCAAAGACTCCCTTTGAACTGTGGACGGGAAGGAAACCTAGTTTACGACACCTGCATATTTGGGGTTGTCAAGCAGAAGTAAGAATTTACAATCCACATGAAAGGAAATTGGATTCAAGAACGACCAATGGTTATTTCATTGGTTATGCAGAAAAATCCAAAGGGTATAAATTTTACTGTCCTAATCATAGTACAAGAATTGTTGAATCTGGAAATGCTAGGTTCATTGAGAATGGTGACATCAGTGGGAGTGAAAGAGTGCGTGATGCTTGCATTCAAGAAGTAAGGGTAGAAGTTCCTATACCCAAAGCTTCTAAAATTGTTGTTCCTGATATTATAGTTCAACCTTACAATAATTGAGAACAACAAATTAATGAACAAACACTCCATAATAGAGATGTCAATATTGAACCTCCAATAACTGAGTCACAAGAAATAGCATTAAGAAGATCTCAAAGAGAAAGGAGGTCGGCTATTTCTGATGACTATATGGTTTATCTACAAGAGTCAGAAATTGATTTAGGAATTGGAAATGATCCAGGTTCATTTTCCCAAGCCATAGAATGCGAAGATTCTAATGAATGGTTTAATGCCATGGAAGAAGAGTTAAAATTCATGCATCAAAATCAAGTCTGGGATCTTGTTGAATTGCCTAAAGGATGTAAGAAGGTCGGGTGTAAATGGGTCTTTAAGACCAAGCGCGACTCAAAAGGCAATATTGAACGACATAAAGCCAAACTTGTTGCAAAGGGTTTTACACAAAAAGAAGGCATTGACTATAAAGAGACATTTTCACCAGTCTCTAAGAAGGACTCACTTAGAATCATTATGGCTTTGGTGGCTCATTATGACTTGGAGTTACACCAAATGGATGTAAAAACCGCCTTTCTTAATGGGAATTTAGAAGAAGAGGTTTATATGGACCAACCCGAAGGCTTTTCAGTTAAAGGAAAGGAACACATGGTATGTAAATTAAAGAAGTCAATATATGGACTTAAACAAGCTTCCCGACAATGGTATCTTAAGTTTAATGATACCATAACTTCATTTGGATTTAAGGAAAACACCGTTGATCGGTGTATATATATGAAGATCGGTGGGAGCAAGTTCATTTTTCTAGTCTTTGTATGTTGATGTCATTTTGCTTGCTACTAATAATCTTGGTTTGTTACATGAAACCAAGAAGTTTCTCTCTAAGAATTTTGAAATGAAGGATATGGGAGATGCAACGTATATGATAGGAATAGAAATATTCCGTGATAGATCACAAAGATTGTTAGGGTTGTCTCAAAAAGCCTACATTGAGAAAATTTTAGAGAGATTCAATATGAGTAAATGTTCAGCGGGAATAGTTCCAATTCAGAAAGGTGACAAATTTAGCCTTATGCAATGTCCGAAAAGTGAATTGGAACGAGAACAAATGAAAAATATTCCTTATGCATCTATTGTGGGGAGCTTGATGTATACACAAACTTGCACCAGACCAGACATCAGTTTTGCTGTCGGAAAGCTGGGCAGGTATCAAAGTAATCTTGGAATGGATCATTGGAAAGCTGCAAAGAAAATTCTTAAATACTTGCAAGGAACGAAGAATCATATGCTCACTTATAAAAGATCCGATCATCTCGAGGTGATTGGATATTCAGAATCAGACTTAGCCGGATGTGCCGATACAAGAAAATCAACATTTGGTTACTTGTTTCTTCTTCGGGTTGGAGGGGCAATTTCATGGAAGAGTGCGAAACTTGATCGATTATTGCTGCATCCACTATGGAGGCTGAATTTGTGGCATGCTTTGAAGCCACTATTCATGGATTATGGCCGCGGAATTTTATTTCGGGGCTTGTGATTGTCGACTTGAGTATTGCCAAGCCGCTGAAAATTTATTGTGATAACTCGCAGCAGTTTTCTTCTCTAAGAACGACAAGTATTCTAAGGGTGCTAAGCATATGGAGATCAAATACTTGCTTGTTAAAGAAGAAGTTCAGAAACAAAGAGTGTCGATTAAGCACATTAGCACCAATCTTATGATAGCAGATCCCTTAACAAAAGGATTGCCGCCCAAAACATTTAATGAGCATGTTGAAAAGATGGATAGTATTGGACGTCATTAATGTTTGTATTATGATTGTATTAAGTTTATGTATTTGACACTCTGAGCTCATTTATGTGTTTCTGATATTTCCTGTTTTCTATTTAGTATACATTATGGAAATAGATGAATGTTAAATAGGATAGTCTCTAAAGAGATGTTATAGTTGGATTATTACCGTACTTCTCATTTATGGATCATGTTAAGTAGAGAGTTATAGTTGTAATACATAGAAGGGATTATGTCGACTAATGACATACAACCGCTATGACTCACATTAGTTTTCTTTACTTAATTGTGATTATTATGTGATTGCCAATTTAATGAAAATTTTATAGCATAACGTTATCGTGCACATTACAGTCTTTATTAAACCATGAAAGGAAGATTATATGGGCCAAGTGGGAGAATGTAAGAATTATTGTGGCCCACATGATATGATTTATTATATGGTTTAATAATTATTGAAATGCTATAAAATAAATATTGGTTACGAAGTTGCGACTCTAATAAAACGAAATATCTTTTGTAATCCTCAAAGGAAGTTACTGTTTTTCCGAAGAGGTGCGATTCTTCTGGAAATTAAAAGGCGCTTTGATGGAAGGCACCTGTTGAAAGAACGTATAAATAGAGTCCGGTCCTCTCTCTACCCACAAGAACAACAATAACTGAAAAGAATTCAGTATTCTCTCCTCCATTGATAGAATACATTAAAGAATAGTGGGTTAAGGGAGAGAAATCGGATTTCTTCATTTGGTTCAGGTTCTTCGATTTTCCACAACGATTGTCTTCAAGGGTAACGCTATGGATAAAGGTACGTTTTCATTTATTTGTGAAAATCATGAAGATCAAAGATTACTGGTTTCGAATTTCCACATAAAAGAATTACATGTATATTTCTAACAGCCCAAGTATCACTATGCATGTTCGAGCGTGCTTCAAGCCCCACTTGATGCCATATGTTGTCAAATCAAGTCGTAAACATATAGTCTGGATCATTTTGAAGCCTATTCATGATGAAGTATATTGTTTTGAGGATCCGTTCCTATGCTGTTGAATCGTGTGAAACGGTCTCCATTAAATTGTTCAGGTCCTTCACCACCGCAACCATCTTGAACATCTTGGTCATCTCGTCTAGCTCAACAGCCATAACTTTAGAAGATTTATGCATCTACTATAGTAGCTACACTGTGTTTTTTGCTAAAAACAGTACAGGGGCGGATAATCCCTTAACGCTCTCGTGATTTTACCTTGTTTCGGGTCTGGTATACGTGTTTGTCTCATTGTTTCCTTGAGACACAGGCAACAGCACTAGGGCTAGTCGGTTTTCTTTGTGTCGGCTTTCGATCTCCTTTTCCTCATTCTCATGGGTGTTTCCGCCGACGTGATTCTCAATATCGACCGATGGTCGGTGGCAGTTTGATTGTTTCCCAGCGCTTCTATTCATGCAGGCTGATTTTCCCTCTTCTCCGACATTTTGATCGGCCTAACACTATGTCTATTTTGCATAAGACAACCAGCGTCCACTTTAGTAGGGGTGTGCAATAGGAACTGCCCAACCCAGGAACTACTTGACCGGACTGGAACAGCTAGTTTTAGGCGGTTTCCATTGCTAGCGGTCTGGTTCTCGATACCCATTCTTAGAATCGATGGCCGATCGGTTTGGTTCCCAATTCCAAGTTGGGAACCGGACTAATCGGATCAACGAACCAAACCGATACTTTTTCATATATATATTTAAATTTCTTAAGAATTCGAAAAAAAGACAACAAAATTTTTAAGAGTCTTAAGAAAACTCTCACTCTTTCATACAAATAAATTAGTGTTGCAATATTAACTAATTTTTGGCCAAAAAGGCAAAGTTACTAGTTCCATCGAACCGAACCGGATTGGTCGATCGGTCGGTCTGGTTTCTGGTTTTAGGACCGATTGATCCGGTCCACGGTCCTAGAATTTAGGAACCGGTCCTCCCAATCGGGTTCCTAGTTCCACCTTAAAATCGGATCGAACCGAGAAGTGATCATCCCTACACTTTAGCAATTTCCAGCCAAACACTCTCTTAGTGTTTACACTCACTCAAGCACTCAAACACTCTCTTAGTGTTTCCCAACCCCAATTACACCTAATAACTCACACAATGTTTAGTCCCTCACAATTCCCAGTAAAAACTCCCTCGAGAAATTACACAAATTTTGCTAACAAGAATTTAAATGGCTAAAACACTTAAGTGTAATTACAATAAGCAAACCCTTATGAGAAGAACTCTCTTTTCTTCCTAGCCACACACTGGCCACCAAGGACTGGCATCCTCTCGGTGCTCACAAGCACTCTCTTGGTGCTCAAAGGCACACCTTCTCCTTCGCTCCTTCTCTACCTTTTATGAAGGGCATAACTTGCCAAAAGACAAATGAAGCTACAACTTCGGCACCTCCCACGTTTACTTTCTGAAGCAGAAACAACGCCCTCCATTTTTTCATGGCAAATGCATGCATTTATGAAGGGAAGAAGAAATAGGACGTGCATGGACTTGCTTTCCTCTGTCTTTCTTCTCTCTCTTCTTACGTTCACATGCTTCCATAACCCATCGAATTCTTCAATATTTAATACAAGTGGACCACCTTCCATTTTCCTCCATTCATTCCCAAGTCCAAAAGTCTAATCTACAGAGATGAATAGAAGACAACAAAAGAGACCACATGTATAACCTCTTCACACTTGCGGCTCATATATTAAATCCACATACAATCTTCTTCTTCCGACAATTTTCGGATAATCAATTCACATGTGCCAATTTTTGACTCGCACGAGGTCAAGTTCACATATCCTTGTTATTTTGATTTCATTTAACAAGTTCAAACTCAAGACATATTTTCAACAGAATTCTAAGATTACTTTTTACTGAGTTGTTCATGCATTTCATTTTGGCTCATTAGCAATTTGAATTTTGATGATTCTCACATTTCATGGACGTGCAATGTGCTCTAGTGATTCAAGTTCTGAGGATTGGAATTTGAATCTTGTTTAACCACTCATGTTCAAATTCTATTTCATGATTAGCATGTTTGACCTTTACTCATGATGCTCTCAGGAAATCTAGTTGCTGAGATCAAGGTGGTTTTCCACTTCAGCTTGTTCTATGCTGTGATAAGTTGCATGTATGCTCCTTCAACCACGTTCTGGTGTAAGTTCAAGATGGCTTGAGATCAGAGCCTCAGTACATGTTGGCAACATGATGTTGCCCAAGTATCACTATGCATATTCGAGCGTGCTTCGAGCCCCACTTGATGCCAGATGTTGTCGAATCAAGTCATAAACATATAGTCTGGATCATTTTGAAGCCTATTCATGATGAAGCATATTGTTTTGAGGATCTATTCCTATGCCGTTGAATCGTGCGGAACGGTCTCCATTAAATTGTTCAGGTCCTTCACCACCACGGCCATCTTGAACATCCCAGTCATCTCATCTAGCTCAACAACCAAAACTTTAGAAGATTTACACATATGCTGTAGCAACTACACTATGTTTTCTGCTACAAACAGTACAAGGGCAGGCAATCTTTTAACGCTCTCGTGATTTTACCTTGTTTCGAGTTTGGTATACATTGTCTGTCTCATTGTTTCCTTGAGACACTCGATCTCCTGTTCCTCATTCTCACAGGTGTTTCTGCCAACATGATTCTCAATATCGACCGATGGTCGATGGCAGTTTGATTGTTTCCTGGCCCTTTTATTCATGCGGGTTGATTTTCCCTCTTCTCCGACGTTTTGATCGGCGGCCTAACACTATATGGATTACATCCATCTGTTTTGCATTGGCCACCGTCAAGGTGGCCGAGGAGTACTCGAAGCCCGGCCCCGAACGACGGCAGCAGGACAGAAAACATCAAAGTTATAAGGGCAGGAGCTACTGGACTTAGACAGCCCATTGCGATATGTTGTTCAAAGTTGGAGTTTGAGTGTTTTTGCACTTCAATAAGATGAAAAGTGCATGGCTTAGAGTTACCCTCATATTCAAGTACCAATTCCAAGCCCGCGGTAATCTACCGATCATACAGATTTGTGTGGAGATTATATGCAAACTCCTGAATTAGGGCTGCTGAAGCATATTGAGTTAAAGTCTCCAGAGTCTCGACTTAGCCTGTGTACGAGATTCCGGGATGTTTTGTCACCTACCGGGTAGTTAGATCTCTGCGTTAGTGCCCTAAGATTATAAATCATTGCCAATAATATGAAAAATGTTATCTGTATCGATAAATTGCTATACATACCAAAAGGCTTTAGATATTGATGGTATAAATAGTACGTAGCTATACCCTAAAATTGCCACATGCCAACGCATATGGTATAGTTTGACTATGGGATGAGAGTCAACTCAATCTTTTATTTCTCCAGAAATTTTAATTTTCTAGTTTAGATTCACAAGAAATCAACAAAAAGAAAATATCGCAAATACATTCTCCGTTTTTCATTTGTAGCACAAAAACCCTATGTTCTCTCCAATGTTCAATCAAGTTCTCAAAATTTGAAAATATACAATTAAAGCATATACATTTCTAGCCGATGGAGCTCTGGATCAAAAAAGATCATCCGAATATCTGGATTTCTCTTTTTTAGCCCGAAGCTGAATTGGCGAAGAATATGTTTGGAGACTTTTTTTTTTTTTTTTTTCGAAAACGACTTTTGATAGACCTAGTTGGACCCCAGATGATTCATCATGATAGAAAGAGTCCCACTTGTCTCTCTCTTATAAGAGTAAAAAGGTACACTAGGGTATCTGCACGTGTGCGTGCATGCGTGCCGTGTATATCCCCTCCTCCCCCAAAGTGATTATTGGAATATTTACTTTTTATGCAAAGGCACATGAGATTCTTCTACTAGGGTGTCCAACTGGACCAATTCTATCCAAGAATTAAATTGAATCGCCTAAAAAAATAGGTCCAAGAACCAGATTCCATGGGAACTGATATGGGAACAAGTTTCAAATTTTTGGAACCAATTTAAACCGATTAAAAAATAAGTTCCAAGTGAATACCCACCCGAAAATCGGACTTAATTGCCCTGTTTTGGAACTGGTTTTATAAGTTAAAAAGTCAAAACCTTAATTTATTTTCTCCTAAATTCTAACATTAGCATTCCTTTGCCCTTCCTTAAATTTCTTGTCAATCTTTCATCTTCCCTTTAATTTTTATGAATAAATAGGGAATAGAGTTTTATAATTTATGTTTTATGTTATATGTTTGAAATTTTTATTATTTATAATGGTATGTGACTAAGTATTCATTTATGAATTTTTGTTTTTGGCGGATAGGGAATTATGTTGCTCATATTCTATTTTGAACTATTTTATTGCTTAAAATCTCATAAGATTTTGCTGTAAAAATGAACAAAAAAAAGTTTCTCAAGTAGACTCTAAAATCGGATCAAAAAAATATGGTAGGTTCCAAAATTAGTTCCAAACAAACATGAAAGGTTTCAAGATCCAAAAATTGAAAACCGATTATAATAAAGTAGGTTTGAGGAAGTCTATCCATCTTAGAACCGATCATCTTTATCTTTTACACTTTCAAATAACCTACTAAGGGTGTCTAGGGGTTGGGCTGGTTTTTCATGATACTTGATCTAAAACCCTATAAGGGTGCGATTGACTCGACCCCACTCACTCGAGACCCAAATATCTTATAACTCAAGAGGATGAGATTGGTCTATCACTTGGGCTCAAATATAGAGCTTCGTCCTTTTGAGAGAGAGAGGGGGGTAGGTAGGTACACATCATGTCGTCCGATTTGCGCGGGCTTTTGATACCCTTGCCTAATAATTCCAACTATATTTCATGATTGCTACACATCATGTCGTCCACTTATATTATGCGCAATGATTTTACAATGCTATTTAAAGCATCCGGTGGGGTTCAAGAACTCTGAGTTTAAGAAGTATGGAGCTCCAACTCCATTCGGGTGGGACAGACCCTGACGTAAATAGCCAAGTTTGGCATCAAACTCTAAAGCGAATTGAGATATGGTTCCAAGATCAGATTTTGAAGCCAGCTAGCCCACTCTCCTTCAACGCAGTCGCTAGTCTCTCATGGTTTATTTGGAATGAAACCCCCAAATTCGAGAACCCTAATTCACTTGGTGCGGACGATACTCGGCAATTTCAACAAATGGAACCATTAAAGTTTGAAACTTCACACAAAAAACGACTCAAATCGACAAAGAAGAGGATCTCATCGAAAACCCTTACCTTCAAAATAGATATAGATGGAGCTTTTCTTGAAGGCGTGATTGAAGGAGCTATTTCAAGGTCCTTTGAGATGAAATGGGAGCTCTACTGAATGGATTTGTCATGAAAGTTTTAGTTTCGTTGGCATTTCAGACGGAGATTTTGGCTCTGATTTAAGCTTTGAAGAGCCGAGGAGAGCGAGCTGGTGATAGAGTCGGTGTGGTAGGAGTTAGAAAATTAATAGAAGAGGCCATGTACCTTTAGGAGCAATTTGCAAATATTTCTTAGCCCATTGCTATCGTTCACAAATCGAGTAGCCGATTGGATTGTCAAGGCCCCACGTTTCAATACCCTTTCCTCTTTCTGATTAGCTGTCCTGTGCAACCTCTATAGGACATGTTATGTTTGGACCCCATTATGTCAGGTTTTTTTGTTCAAGAACTCAAGTTTAAGTAATATCAAGATTTCCTTCAACAAAAAAATAAAAAGTAGGAGCTCCAACACTAGCACGCTAGATTGAATGTCATGCAAACTACATCCCAATTAAAAAGGATTCCGTGAGCCCCTTAAATCTATGAGAAAGATATAGATCATCATATCTAATGGGAAATACTTTCGCCGGTGGGGCTTATCCTCCATATAATTATAAGGACGATATGATTCGTCATTATTGCTATCGAATTGTCGAGATTAACCCGAAATCAAGGTCGCCTACCTCCATCCTAACGTCTCTCATGGGGGACAAGGTTGCTTTCTCTTTTTTTTTAATAGAAGAGACAATCAAGCACGGTCAGGATCTATCTTGACGAAAGTTACCAAACTTCAAAGCAATGGATCCATCTAAATTTGAAAGATACCAAAGCGATGACATCATATAGATGCCCCCTCGTGCATTGCTAAATGATATGATAATGATGTACCAACTCTTTAACAAAGCAGCTTTTAAAAAAAAAACAAAGAAAAACTCATTTCCATAGATTTTCTCAACTTTGATACGTGCGAAACGACGTAATTAATTATAAATGGATAATTCAGCAAGCGAGCCTAAACAATTTTTTTTTTTTTTGATAAATTTGGAATACCCAGATGACATTTTCGCCAATGCACAGGCTCGATCGATTACCCGACAGAAAAAGGAAGGTCCTCTAACGAATGATCGATAGGGCACCATGGCTAGTCCAACGAAAGCTTTGTAGAGAAACGATGTTTACGGCTTCGGTTTTCGCTACTGGTTTTTTGGAGTCACTTTCCGACGCACATGGGTCTTAAGCCCGCCATGTCCCCACCCGGCACGTGCTTTTTTCTGAGGTACCCTAGACCCGTGCTCGAACCGAGAGTACCTAATAATTTTCCGACCTCATTATCGTCTTTTGGTCCCCATCCTGACTGTAGATTCATTGTATCATAGAAACAAAATTTTCAAAGCCTTAATGAATATGAGAGAGAGAGAGAGGAGTACCGTGACATGAGAACTACCATGAAAATTCTACCTCAGTCATTCCCATGTTGTTCTTCATGGGCATGCTGTTGCATTACGCAATTGAGAGAACAAACAGCCGTCCGATTCGCAAAGAGGAGCTCGTTCGTTCTCTCTCTCTCTCGCGATCCGTAATGGTTCTCAATCATCTTTTCATGCGGAAGACTAGAGCCAGACCCCGCCGACCGATGCGAAGGGGTCGGATTATTCTGACTTAGATACTAGATTCTTTGAATTGCAGAGGCGGAATCGATGACGACGTTTACCCCGGCAATTCGAGCTCCCCGGCGAATCGCCGGATCTTTAGTCCCTCCCTCCCCGGCGCTGAGCGTCCAGGACCCGCCGCAGGAGACGCTTCAGGTGACCGATCAGCTCCTCTGCAGAATGCCGCGGCGGGACGGGAGATCGGCACCGCTTGCAGAGGTCGGAGTGCCGCGTCAGCGCCTCCTCCAGCCTCGCCGCCTCGCTCCCCGCCCCAGCCGCCGCCGCCATCGCGTCCCTGACGGCCTCCTCGCAGAGCCCGCAGGCCCACCGGCCGCCGTGCCGCTCCCTCACGCGCCGCGCGTACCCGGGCGTGCACTCCTCCTTGAACCCGCAGCAGCAGCACTCCGCGACCTCGAGCGGGGGGGCGAGCCTGATTGCCTGCTGCTGCGTCTTCGCCTTGGTCTCGCTCAGCACCATCGTCGAGATCATCCGCGCTTCGCTCTGCAACACGTTCCACAACCGCCGGCGAATCCACACCCCGCGCGCCGAAAGCACTCGGCGGTCCGCCAAATATTCGAATGAAGCTCGACTCCGGACTTAACCCGAAACCGGGCGGTTACCGTTCCTTCTCCCACTGGATTTCTGCAACTTCGGTGTCGTCGCCGCCGCCTGTAAGGAGGAGCTGGAATGGCATATGCATCTCAGAGAGCCTCGACAGGCTCTTCTTCTTCCTCGAGCGAATTCGGGATCTTCCTGTGCTCTACACGCAAAACTGGAGATGATGGCGGAGAGAGAGAGAGGAAGGGAGAGAGAGGAGAGAGAGAGAGAGAGAGAGAGAGGGGGAGGCAATTTTAATCTAGTGTGGCTCGACGTTCGTGGTGATTCGGATCTTCTTATCTGATGATCCTCGTACGGAAGTACATATAATAGTGTCCCATTTTTACAAAATTCCTCGTTATATCAGATACAGATTGCTTAAAAAAATGGGGGTATCAAAAATTTTAAAAATTCGAAAAAATAATTTTCTCTTTAAAAAATTGGAAATAATTTTTCAGAATATGATTAGACATCGGTGTCTAAATAAATAACTCTCCGTTTATGCATAAAAACCATAATGCTTGTTCTCAAGCCCTACCCTTAATAGCGTGCGTTTAGTTTAGCTTTTTCAATAGGCTTTTAGCCTCCAAAACCTCTTGGGAAATTTTTGAGATATTTGACAAATCTTTCCAAGGGGTTTTTAGCCAAATTTGGTGTTGGGAAGCTGAAAGCCAAATACTAGTAGAAATCAGCTTTGAGCTTTCAATCAGTGGCCAAATGTTGAATCTAGTTTTTTCTTCTAAAACTACCATTACCAATTGTTTAGTTTTTCAATTTTACCCCTCATTGTTCAAAAACTACTTTCACCTTTGATTTTTTTAATAAAATATGAAAAATTATACCCAAAAACCCTTTACAAAAAAAGATTTGCCTAATACTCTTCATGCCATAGTAGCTTTAAAGATAATTTTTACTAAACGTAATTTTATATATCCCCGAAACCTTTTAAGTCAAAGGCATTTGCATTTGTCGAAAGTCCATTTCCAAAATTGAACCAAACATAGTTGTAGTGGACACAAATCTAAAGATTGGGGCTAGATCCAAAGGGGCAAGTTTGGAACCCTTGTTGGTCGGGCAAAGCCCGACCTCGTTGTAACTAGGCGAGGTCGACCTCACTTAGAGATGGGCTGATGAGGCTTGCCCTCAGTGAATCTAGCAAGAGCTGAGCCTCCTCTACCATGGGTGAGGCATGATCTAGCTAGATTTGGCGAGGTTGATCTTGCCTAGCCACTACTCATCGCCCACAATGGAAAAACAAAGAAATTCAAAAAAAAAATAGAAATTATTAATGTTAGTGATTCGCTATCAAAATTGGTTGGATTAGGTTTATAATTAAATTGGCATAATAGAAAAATTCCAAATAAGAGTCTAAAATTGATATATTGTTTAAAAAGCCTAAGGTATCTTTATTTTTTCAAATAAGAGTTTGAAGTGGATTTTGTTTCAAATAATTTTCTAAAGAGATTATATCAATTTTAAAAAAAGAGCATAGGTTTCCAATTTTTAATTTTTTCCTTTTTTCTTCGTTTTTTATTTTTCCTTTTTTCTTCGCTAGTGGCCAAAGAGGGTTGGGCAAGGGCCCTCGCCTTGGGTGAGGCTACCCTCACCAGATCTAGGGGAGGCCACTCACGTCAGATCTAAGTGAGGGTCGCCTCGTCGGAAATAAAGAAAAAATAAAAAATTAAAAGTAAAATTGTCTTTGGATGAAAATGTCCTTGACTGACCGGAAATATTTAGTTGGCCAGCAATCAATAGGGCAAGTCCTTATTTGTCGGGTTTTTGGGTTCAAAGTAGAGGTTTGAAATTATTTTTTGACTTTGCTTTATACCGATAAGGAGGCGAAACGAAAAATGAAAAAAAAAATCATATATAAAGAAAAAGTGATATTTGTAAATTTGTGGATTTATTGTGGGATAGAAAATTGGAAACATCATTTAATCACGGGATTTGCTCATTGTATAATTTAATATAGCGAAATGTTAAAAATGGGAAATTTTGGAACCAGAATTTTGACAAAATTTGAATTCACCCAAAAAAAAAAAAAGTTGATAGAATTTCGAATTTGTAATTTTTTATAACAATGAAATATATAAGCTTTCGAGGTTTTCCGAAATTCTGTAACGTTACGTACAAATGCGAAATACGTCTATTCCGTACTTATCTCTCTTCTCGTTTTACACGTTGGCAGTCCTTCTCAAAACCGTTCCCATATTTCGCAGCCCACGATATAGCAGTCAGTGGAACGGACCGGATCTTTCCGCGTGTCATTTCCAGAGCATAGACGGTCACGATCGATCTGTCGTACAGGCTTCGGAGCTCGCGATTGTGACCTTACCGAGGAGGGTGGATTTGAGGGGGACAATGCCAGCTGTCTTGAAAAATTCCAACCTCAGATATTTGTTTTTGCCTGTGGGCCCATGTCGAAGGTGATCCGTCCGTACCCTCTTTGATAACATGATTTCAATTTGTTTCTTGGCGTTTTCTTGTAAGGAACGGCTTGCCACCCTTCCCCGGCGATGGCCGGCCGCCCTTGCTAGGTGTCGGCGGGCAAGGCGGCTCTCGCCATTGGAATATAGATCGGCAACCCTTGTTCATTGGTAGCAAGCGGTGTCTCTATATTTGAGTGGAGACACACACCGTCGCTTAGATCCGAGAAATGGAAAATGGGTCGTCATTATGGTATCAAACTTCGAAACCTCAGCACACAAAATTTTTTTTTACAATTCTTGAGATGTTATAAGGACATGGTTTGGATGCATCACTAAATTTTTTTTGAGAGAAATCTGAACTTGACCCTACATTAAATTGACATGTCTTAATTCATTTTCGATGAAAAATATTGGTATCTCTATCAAAACAATGCATCGATGGTCTAAATATACTACATGATATGAATTGCTAGCTCTGTCAATCGGCTAAATGTTCAAATCGAAGAAAATTAAAATTCAAACCCCAAATTGAAAATTGACTAATGGGACACAACTCATTCTCGGCATTGCCTCTTGTATTGATCGCAACATGACAACCCACCTGATTACATTTCCTGACAAGTCCTTAAAACAAACATAAAAAGAGCTCGTTGAGGCTTGCTCGTCGTTTCACAATAAAATCAATCGGGCTTCACGGGCCTAAAAGCACCATAGACATCGACGAGGAAGGAAAAGACATATTTGGAGCGACATAGGCATTGTATGTCCCTAAATTTTTTCAAATTGTTCAATTAGGTCCTTCACACTTTTTTTGTGCAATTGAGTTTGTAAAGTCTTCGCTTTTATGTTGGAATTGATCGTTCCCTTGAATGGAAATGGAAGTGATGATGTGGACTAACGTATCATTAGAGTTAACAGATCCATTTTGCGACTTTTATTTAATGGCCCTCGCTAAAATTGATAACTCATTTAGTAACAATGGATGAAAATGGATTAAAGATCTGCTCTCCTTATTGACCCCTAGTTGATATCTTGCTTGAGTGCGTCTGACCCCTCGCTTGTCTAATCTAGTGCCCAAGTGAGCTTGTTGATAGCTTGTGTCGCCTTAAGCTCGTCCCTCTTCTTGACTTGAATCGAGACCTCTATGGACTTGAGCCAAGACTATAGCTTTGAGATAAGGACCCTGATTGAGTGCACGAAGTTGGCCTTATCCTTGTGCTCTTGAGGTCTTATATTTGCTTTATACCCAATTAGTGAATCTCTCTCTATCTCATTCAAACTCCATTTTCTGCAAACTAATCATTCGTGAGTAAAAGTTTCTCACTTTATTGAGCAAAGATTGTTCGTACGATAGCAAAGAATTTGTATTCATTAATTATTATCATCGTCACTTCAAATCTTTATTTAAAATACGAATAATTTGAGACTTTTATTCAAAAAAAGTAGAGGATATCTCGTACTCTTTTTTGAAATATTTCTTAAAGAAGAAATCTTAAAGTCATATTTTTTTAAACTTAAAATCTGGTCGAATGATTGGGAAAAGTTAGAGAACTTCGGCGGCTTCATCCCCTTGCCGTGAAACCGGGAATCTCTCTTTCCGACGCTCGAGCGAAGTGTGCGGAAGACTTCCGTCTCGTCGGTCCTCTTTGATTCTCAACGGAAGTGATCTCCTTCTTCTTCGCATTACGCCGTCATCGCCATCAGTCTCGCAAGAAAGGGCGTCTCACGCTCGCTGCGTTGCTTCTCTCTCTCTCCCTCCCGGAGAGTGATCACGCCGCACTAGAGCGGCAAAAAAGGCGGGTCCTTTCGGGGTCACGCGACTCGGTTCGAGGCACGCCCCGCATTTTCCTACTCTTGGTTCCCTCCTTTGCTGGCTCAACATGGATTCGCCCGAGCGGGGCAGGAACGGCCTCAAGCGGAGTTTCGACGACATGAACTCGTCAAGAACGGAGAAGGGTCCTAAAGGGACCGATGACTCTGCTCAGGGCCCTCCTAAAATCCCCAAGAGTTTCCAACCCAGAAGGTTTATTTCGCGCTACCCTCGATCTTTGTCGTCCTAAGTTCGCTTAAAGTTCGAATTTTGATTCGATTGTGTGATCATAGTGTAATGGGTATGCGATCAGAGTGTAGTAGTGTATTCATTCGAGTGTGGGGATTGGACATGCAGTTATCAAGTGAAGGTTTATGAGGTTGCTGTGAGGAGAAACACTATTGCGGTGCTGGGAACTGGTTCGGGGAAGACAATGATAGCTGTGATGCTTATTAAGGACATAGCCCAAGCTATGAAGTTGAGTGGAGAGAAAAAGTTGATGATTTTCTTGGCTCCGACGGTGCATCTCGTTAATCAGGCATGTAACGTGTAATTGTTATCTGCGCATTCATTATGAATGAATTTGAATTTTCATTGAAGAAGTCCAAATGATGTACACTACTGGAAAGACAGCTGTGTTTCCTTTAAATGTTGTTGCCATCCCTAAGGAGTGATCCTATTATTCTGTTTGGTAATCGCTTGTTTTACAGCAATATGAGTTTATAAGCAGTCACACTGGTCTGCAAGTGGGGGATTATTACGGAGCCAAAGGCATTGACGAATGGAACGTGAAAAGCTGGGAGAAGGAAATCAGCGAGCGCGATGTGAGTTTGCCTCTAGCCATTAGCACATAAATATTTTTCGTTTTGCAATTGTTCAAATTTCTGGTTTTGCAGCGCTTGTCACTCTTTTTCTCATGTTATTTAATTGCGTCTGCTTGTGAGTTTCCCTTGTTTTTGTGGATCCCTTTAGCAGTTGTATGGGTCAGCTAATATCAAAATGATTCCTTTTCTGAATTCTGTACAATTAGTATACATTATTGTTTATCTTTTTCTTTCTGCACTTGGGCTTAACTAGATATTTGGCATAATGCAAATGTTGCTGGTACTGTTTTTATTTGGATTCTGGTTATCTTACTTGCATGGTTTTTATAGTACTTAACCAGCTTGGGAGGGCTGACATATCTCTGCATACTCAATGTTATCTGTGCATTCTTGGGGGTTTGAATATGTCAATGCATATTTTAGTTTTTTTTGAATCAGATCATTTGAGCCTTCTCAACTGATTGGATTAGTTGTGATGCATATTATTTCGATCAAACAGGTGCTGGTTATGACCCCACAGATTTTACTGGATGCCTTGAGAAAAGCATTCCTCAATTTGGACATGGTGAGCCTGATGATAATTGATGAATGCCATCATACCACAAAAAACCATCCATATACAAAAATAATGAAGGTTAGTGCCCATCCTCATGCCATCATTTCATGCCTGATTCTCCCTCTGTAATTATTACTCATAAAGGGTACTTACTTGTTTTATTGAAGGAATTTTATCACAAAAGCAGTAAGAAGCCAAAGATTTTTGGAATGACAGCTTCGCCTGTATCACGTAAAGGTAAGAAATGTCTAAGTCAACCTTCTGTGTCTTTGCTGGAGATAAAGGCTGTGGTGATCCAACTTTCTTTTGTGCTTGGATTTTGTCCATTACGTGTTATGAATCTACAGAATAGTGTTTTTTGTCTTTGTGCTCTCGTTTTGGAATGTTGTTGCACAGATAAGGCTTTGAAAGGGGAAAAAAATCCTTTCCAGACAATTCTTTTATTGGATCTTGGGAAAGAGGTACTGTGTAGCTTTAGTTATTCAGGAATTACGAAAATAAGTTGTCCCTACCTTCATCAGGAAATTTAAAGGTGAAGCATATAGATGGAGTTCGAATTTTTCAAGGAATACAGGATCCACTCATGTTAAAAGCCAAGCTTACTCGTCTCCATGGTTGCCCCATATTGAACATGAAAAAAATGTTTTGTGAGCCACCTGCCTCTATCATTTAGTAATATTTAGTGCTGTCCGCAGTTCTAAATCTAACCATGATCTGCTTTTGATAATGAAAGCTGAACAAATTTTCTTTCGGAACAATTAAACTGAAGACTGTTGTGACCATGACAAAGCTGTCCAGTGCTAGACGACTCAATGGCACAGTTCTTGTAGCAGCAAGGAGAGATAAAAACCATGCTGGAGAAGCCGAATTTGATATTTCTTTCTTTCTTGATTGATCACAAACTTATTTCTTCTAACGCTTCACACTACCGGTTCAGAATGCAGTGGATTATATCTTTGTATTAGTTCTTCTTCCCACCATTGATAACTTACCAGAAAAAAGCCTGTCTAGTTAAAGTACTGATCCTGAGATTCCATTACAAAATGGCAACGATGAGAAGATCTTTGAGATATAATTACTGGATATTACTTTAATGCCATAAAAGTTCAGTATAACTCATTTTGCTTTAGCTGCTATCTAATGTGCTTTTATATAAGCATCTATTCTTATGATTTGTTAGAAAGGAAAAAAAGGCCTATTTAGTCTTTGAAACTTCAATCTGTTCCTGGAAAAAACCTGTCAATTTAGTTTGTGTCAACTGTTTAATGCTGGTTTACAAGTATATAAATTGTGAATGTCTTTGATAAACCAAATTAACCAGCTTTAATGAATTGAAAAGGGTCAGTCATGTCTGATGGGGAAGTAACTTTGGTATGCTCATAAGCTGCCAATACTCCATGTTTGATCCTAAGTTCAGTCAAACATCATTGACAAAGGAATAGATACTATTTAGCCTTGTATGACAATCTAACAAAAGGAATTCTTATGGAGGTATTTGTAAAGACATCTAATTATATGTATAAAACTTGAAGTACTGCTTCATATTGAGTAAGCTTACACACCACCACGAATGCCTTGCATGTTTATGCTTCTATGTGATGTTTGATTTGACTTGCCATTGATGAGGATATATTATGAATTTAGGCGTTTCCTCCACTGTGCATTGTGATGGACAGATATCAGAGCTCGAGAGCATTTTGGATTCCCAGGTAGCAAAAGACTTTCCTGTTTTCCTGTTTCATTGATTACGCTATTGCGAACTTGTAGCGTACTCACATGGAAATATATTTACATGGACAGATATACACTGTTGAGGACAAGACGGAGATAGAAGTTCATGTTCCATCTGCCAAAGAGATATGTTGGTTCTTTGACCAACAGCAAGTTTCAAATGCATCTTTGAAGGAAAAGATGGAAGCTGCATGGTCCAAGGTATTCTTAATTAAATGCACGTGTTTGTTCACCTCATGATACTTGAATATTCCATATGTTGCGCTTTTACATATGTTGGCTGAAATTATTTTAAAGAGATTTCATTATGCATGGGCAGTTTGATGCTTCCTTGTTAAAGCTGCAAGGTTCCTTTGAAAGTCGTTTCAAAGACATGGACGAAAAGTTTAAGACAATGCGGAAGCGTTTGTCCAATGACCACTCAAAGATTATGTATTGCCTCGATGATCTCGGTCTCATTTGTGCTTATGAGGTATGCCATAGTAATATTAATGCTTGAGCCTTGAGTTCGGCAGACAAATTACTATCTCCTTTTTTCACATGTAACTTACATTAGCCTGAAGCCACTCTTATCGTCAGGGTAGGACTTTTGGATGGTGCGGATTGTCTATACAACTTGATTTGACTGAACTACCATGAGAAAGAGATTCTACCTGTTCCTCCTCATTATCTGATAGTTAGGTTCATATACCAAATAACTTCGAGAAGTTCCTCATTAGAGAAACTTCAGAAATGGCGACTCCTCTTTCAGTTCTAGACATTGATTTTCTGTTATGATGATTCCAGCCTCACCAATCAGACCTACTCTATGGCTCACTGACCAGACCTACTATATGGCTGGGCCAATCAGGAGTCATGCTCATAAGTTAAGCACAAGCTGTCGGGATAGATTAGTCCGAGTGTGTTTCCAAACTCAATGTGCTGGTGTGGCCTAGAGGGAACATTGCTAGAGTTAGGCTGAGAAAATCCTTTTGTGTTGCTGTCGGTGGACACAAGGTGCTTCTAGCAATCTTTAGTAGTCTAGTTCTTCATCAAAGGGTGGACAGCCGAACCTCTGGGAGGTTTAATGATACCATGGGCTGCTTGGTATTTTCTGTTGCTGGATTGGTTATGAGTTCTGTTTTGTCACGACTTCTCACATTTTCTTTTATTTGGCAGGCTGTTAAAGTCTGTTTAGAGAATGCTCCGAGCGCCAAAGAGGAATGTGATATTTATAGAGAGAGTTCCATGCAGTGTAGATATTATCTTGAGGAAGTGTCACGATTAATTGGGGACTCTTTGTTATGTGGTATGATATTATCCTTTTGGCTCTGTCTCATTCCCATCAGTTGCAACACTTTCTTGTGAGAGGGAGTTTAGTGCTGCTCTGTATCATCCATCCAAATGATACCCTGGGAATTGCAATCAGTGAATGTTGAACTTGAAGTAGGCAAAATAGCTCTTGGAACTTGCTGATGATAAAATAGAAAGATGATAACCTTTCCATACTTTTAGTATCGTCATTGTGCAGGAAGCAGCATTGCTCTGCTTCATGTATGAGAAATGCCATAGATCTGATTTGCGTTTCAGGTGATGAGTTTACTCTAGAAGCTGGGGCAAACTGTCAAACAGCATTAGAGATGGGCTATGTAACTCCGAAGCTATTCGAGCTCCTTCAGATCTTCCTGTCATTTGGGTGATAAGAGCTACTTCATTTGTCAATTTTGCTCATTTCATATTGAGTTCTGAGGTCATTGTTTGTCCATTTGGTTTGCAGAAGTGCAGGGCTAGTACTTTGCCTCATCTTTGTTGACAGAATTGTCGTAGCAAAAGTGATAGAGAGATTTGTGAAGAGAGTCTCTGTCCTATCTCATTTCACAGTGTCGTACATTACTGGAAGCAATTCATCAGTTGATGCCCTAGCACCAAAAGTGCAGAAGGAAACCCTGGAATCGTTTCGCTCTGGCAAGGTATCTATTAATTTAAAGTGAGACAAGTTATGGGAAGTTAGGTACCTAAGACTCCTAATGTTTAAGTCAATAAAAAAATAATCTATATAGGTGAATCTACTATTTGCAACTGACGTGGTTGAGGAAGGGATTCATGTGCCGAACTGTTCATGTGCTATACGCTTTGATCTTCCAAAGACGGTCCGGAGTTATGTCCAGTCTCGCGGACGGGCACGACAGGATAACTCCCAGTATATTATCATGCTTGAGAGGTAAACTCTTGGCCTTGGTAATTCTTCACAAAATCTAAGTACTCTGAATGAATAAGTAGCATTCTCGCTGCAATTTTTACCTTCCTTGATATGTGTTTCCCTTCATCTTTATTTCAGGGGAAACATAAAGCAAAGGGATCAATTATTTGACTTCATTAGGAGTGAACGATCCATGACCGACACAGCCATAAACAGAGATCCATTTGAGAGCAACATGAAATCTTGCACGTTCGAGGAAATGGATACATATTTTGTTGATATAACTGGAGCTTCAATCACTGCAGATTCAAGCATTAGTCTCATTCATCGATATTGTGAGAAACTTCCTCATGACAAGTAAGAAAATCGATTAATTCAACTGGTCATAGACATACTCATATGAGTAGCGAACGTTCTCTTTTTGTACAGTGTTATAGGTAAGTTGTGATTTACATGACGAGGCTCTGGTGTAATGTAGGTACTTCCCTGCAAAGCCAGACTTTCAATTTTCATATTCAGGTGGATCTTGTGAATGCACTTTGACGTTGCCTATTAATGCAGCCTTTCGGACATTAGTAGGTCCCTTGAGCAGGAATTGTCATTTAGCCAAGCAACGGGTATGCTTGGAAGCTTGTAAGAAGCTCCATCATATGGGTGCTTTAGACGATCGTCTTCTTCCCAGCATGAGGAGACCTCAGAAAAGGCTGCTACTTCTAAAGGCAAAGAATCATCTGCAGGTGCAAGTGCAGTTGCAGGTGTAGGTACTGTTCTCTGTACCAGCTCCTTTTTCCAGCATTGTGTAATTCTATGGGATCTCAAATGTGCAGTTTCAAGTGTTATGATCACAGATCACCTGTTTTTCCCCCTTCTCTTGAAATGATATGATGTTCATATAATCTAATATTGCAACTCGATGCTGTTTAGATTATGTTGAAATGTTTTAGTGTTGTGCACATCTTCGTTTTCCTTTTAGATGTTCTCATCACAACAAACAATCATTCAAATTATGTGGCTGGTGATAAAATTGTTTTTCTTATTCCTGCAAAATACAGTGTTGACACTGCTATCCATTTACAACTAGTTGCTGTTAGCTATGGGTTGCTCATGGTGGTTGAAAGTGGATGTAATTGGCTGATCATGTTTCCAGAATATCTGACTTCTTTCAATGTGTAAATCTTGCTCCTAGTTTCTTTTTCCCTTCTGAAAATATGTACCTTTGGTTTCCCAAGGTACCACAAAAAGAAAGGAGTTACATGGAACGACAAGAATCCGTGCATTATCAGGAACATGGGGTGAAAAAACTGATGGGACAATTTTTGAGGCCTATAAATTTGATTTCTCCAGTAGTATTGTTGGCGAATTTTACTCTCCATTTATTCTTCTGATTGAGTGTAAGCTTGATGATGATGTGGCTAATACGGAAGTGGATCTTTACTTGCTTAAAAAGACAGTTAAGGTGTCGGTATCTTCATGTGGACAGATGCAAATGGATAGTGAACAGGTAAAACCTGAGCTTCCGCATTTACTAAACTATAGGTTTTATGCAATGATTCTGCTTTTTGATATCTTTATTATAACATCAAGTACTTTGTTTTGATGTACTAGATTATGAAAGCAAAGCGCTTTCAAGAATTCTTTTTTAATGGTTTATTTGGGAGATTATTTGTTGGCTCCAAATCATCTGGAAAGCCGAGAGAATTTCTTCTCAACAAGGAAGCAAGCTTTTGCTGGAACCCAGATTACATGTATTTACTTCTCCCTCTGGAGACATCGAAAGCATCAAGTGGTGATTCTTGGAAAATCAATTGGACGGCGATAACTTCCTGCTTCGACGCAGTTGAATTTATGAAGAAAGAATATTCTTTTGGTACTGAAGATAGTAAAAGTAAGACAGTAGGCTCATTTCCTTCTGGGACTCTCTCTGCCGAGATTGACGAGGACAAGAAAATACACTTTGCCAATGGTTCGTTTGGCGCTTGCAAACTTGAACAAGTAGTGGTTGTGGCTATTCACACTGGAAGGATCTACTCGATTTTTGAAGTTGCCTCTGATATGTCCGCAGACAGTCCTTTTGAGGGAACTGCGAATGGTGGCTCCTCAAAATTTAGTTCCTATGCTGAGTACTTTAACAAAAAGTAGGTAATTGTTGATTCTATATAATGCTTTTTATGCATGTGCTTCAAAGCTCATTGATAATTTTTCAGGCATCTTTTATTTTACATTTATATTTATATTTTTATAATTTTTAACTATTTTTATCAGGTATGGCATAGTGCTAAAATACCCAGGACAGCCTTTATTGCGGTTAAAGCAAAGTCATAATCCATACAATCTTCTAGTGAATTTTGTTGAAAAAGGTATGAATTGTGTGGTTTCAGATTTTTTTATGGTTAAATCAGTGAGCATGATCTGTTGCTTCTCTGTCTGTTCTATAATCTTTTTGCTTATGTGGTTAACATTTGTCTTGGATTGCTTTCTACCTGATCTTTATATTCTTTCTTTCATCGGCAGGCCGCAAGAGCAAGGCATCCCAACCTGGCTATGTTGAGAAGCCATTGAATCATGTTTATATGCCGCCTGAGCTTTTACTTACTGTTGATGTTCCAGTATACACAATGAAAGCA
The DNA here is from genome assembly GCA_014182845.1 of Corymbia calophylla. Lineage (NCBI taxonomy): Eukaryota > Viridiplantae > Streptophyta > Magnoliopsida > Myrtales > Myrtaceae > Corymbia > Corymbia calophylla. Next base: position 33,618,653 of record CM024695.1, read on the forward strand.
TTCTACTTGCTGCCATCTTTGTTGCATCGTTTAGAATCATTAATGTTAGCCAGCCAACTTAAGGGAGAGATCAATTGTCAAATTAGCAATTTTCACGTACCAAGCTCTCTGGTTTGTCTGATTCTCACATAAACCTGACATTATATTCCTGTGTTTTGATAGTGATGGGAATATGCTAAATTACAAGACTTTGATCTATGATTAGATACTAGAGGCACTTACAACCCTGAGATGCTGTGAGAGTTTTTCAATGGAACGCTTGGAATTGCTTGGTGATTCTGTCTTGAAGTATGCTGTAAGTAACCATCTCTTTCTTAAATATCCCAAGAAGCATGAAGGACAACTATCAGCTCAGCGATCATGGGCTGTTTGTAACGCAACCTTGCATAAACAGGGAACGGACCGTCAATTGCAGGTATTTAATCTTGCAGGCCCTACGAGTGAATCCCCGTGTATCTCATTGTGTGGGAATTCCTTTAGACATTTCCTTGTCATTGATGCTTGCATTTAACATGATTTTGCAGTTTGTGTTCTCATTTGTTTGAACAGCAAAGTTTATATTGTCCTAAAGTTTATTTAATCTTTTATGTAGAGTAGCAATATTTATTAGGGAAAAAGCCACCAAAAACCCCAAACTTTGCCCAAAAAACCCCAATTTTTTTTTTGAAACAAAAAATCCTAAATTTGTACTCGTGTAACACATTTACCCTAAACTCTTTTTTGTGACACAAAAAACCTCAAACTTTGCCAACTATCACACACATCTACCCCAAACATTTTTTTATAATACCAAAAACCCAAAATTTGTATCTGTGTGACACATTTACCCCAAACTATCTAGCCGAAGGGCATTTTCGTATTTTAATTTTAATTTTAATTTTTTTTCTTCTTCTCTTCCCTTTGTCGGCCATGGCAGAGGGAAGCCGGACTCAGGCGAGAGCTGCCCTTGCTGGTGTTGGGCGAGGGTCGCCCTCCTCAAATCTAGTGAGGAATTCCCTCGCTTGACACCGGTGAGGGCGGCCCTCGCCTGAGTCCGGCTTCCCTCCGCCACCCATGGTGGAGGGAAGAGAGAAGAAGAGAAAAGGAAAAAAAAAAGAAAAAGAAAAAGAAAAACGAAAGAAAATGGAAAAGAATAATAACTAAAAGACGAACCTTGCCAGAGAGTTTGGGGTAAATGTGTCATACGGGTACAAGTTTGGGTTTTGATGTCATAGATGTTTTTTTTTGGGTAAATATGTCACAATTGGGAGTTTTTGGTGTTGCAGAAAAAAGTTTGCGGTAAATGTGTCACATGAATATGAGTTTGAGATTCTTTGTGTCCAAAAAAAAAGTTTTGGGGTAAATTTGTCACATCGGGTAAAGTTTGGGATTTTTAGTGGCATTTTCCCTATTTATTACAACAAACTATTAGTAGCATAAATATTCCTAAACACTCATTTGTATGTACTAAAGTTTGGTCTCTAATACATTTTGCTTTATGGTAAAGGGATACATCCGAGATAGTGCATTTGATCCGCGTCGTTGGGTGGCTCCGGGACAGTGCACTCTATTCCCTTGTCCTTGTAGTTGTGGTGTGGACACATCACAAGTTCCTCTGGACAGTAAATTTTCTACTGAAGATCAGACAGTAGTGGTTGGAAAGTGCTGCGACCGGGGCCACCGATGGATGGGCTCAAAAACTATATCGGATTGTCTGGAAGCCCTCATAGGTGCATTCTATGTCTCTGGTGGGTTGATTGGTGCCCTTCATATGATTAAGTGGCTAGGAATCGATGCTGAAGTCGAGCCTTCATCTGTTGTTGAAGCCATAAATGGTGCGGCTCTACATTCATTCATCTCGTCAACTGATGACCTTGCAACTTTGGAGTCGAAAGTTGGTTACAACTTTTCTGTTAAAGGACTGTTGCAAGAAGCTGTAACACATGCATCTTGCCAAGAACAAGGGTTGGCGTACTGTTATCAGGTAATGAGCAAAGTCTCTTGCTTATTTGTTACTGGTTTAAATGTGAGAGAATAACTGGTGGTGGCAAATGTAAGATGTGTTATTAAGTAATGACATGAAAATAATTTTTTGACTATTTCTTACCATTGAAGACTTAATTCCATGCAGAGGCTTGAATTTCTTGGCGACTCTGTGCTGGACATTCTTATTACGTGGTATCTCTATCAGAGTCATACTGATGTTGACCCTGGTGAGTTGACTGATTTGCGTTCAGCTTCTGTTAACAATGAAAATTTTGCTCAAGTTGCTGTGCGGCACAACTTTGAAAAGCATCTTCAGCACTGCTCAACCTTTCTTCAAAGCCAAATTACGGAGTACGTACAATCATTGAACAGAACTGAAATTGACACAAGAGAACTGCAACACATGAAAGGCCCTAAGGTAAGATGCTGTATAGGTCTATTTTTCATGGGTGGGCAAATAAAGCATTTGCTACATAGAACATTGTCGATAGCACTGTTTATTATTTTCTTGAGTTATTGGAGAACTGAAGAACCAGAACAAATTGATCCACTAGCACCTGCCTAGTAACCCATTATGTATGCTGGTTTTTCTTGCTGATGGAGAGATATAGATTCTGCTTCATAGCCCGTATATTCATAGAATCAGTATGGTTTCTTTTGCGTGCACGGAGTGAAGGCTGAGATTTCTTCAAAGTAGTTCTTTAGCAACTCTTTGGTTGATCTGGAGAGAGAGGAATAGGAGAGCCTATGATGGAATAGTGCGCTATGGAAGTAAGGGAACCTTTGTCGTTTATTAGTTTAAATGTTTTTGCAATGTGCAGTCAATGTGAATGTTGATCATTGAGATGGCAAATACAATATCTAGTAGATGAAATTTGTGGTGGGGCAAGGTCGGCACCTTCTTGCATGGTGCCTTATTTGTGACGGTAATTTTTTTTGGTGATCACAAGATGGTCATTAAATTTAGGACTTCTAAAGTCTTGCAGCTTCATGGCCTGTAGAAATGCCCTTTTTAGATGGCATCCACCTGGTGTGGTTTGATTTATTGTCCTTCGAATGTCCTTATACATATGCGACATGTATACCCATGTGAAATATGTACCTGGCACGTATTATGCTCATGTACATTTTCTATCATTCTGCAGGCTCTTGGAGACATGGTGGAAAGTATTGCAGGCGCTATTCTCATTGATACGAAGTGTAATCTTGATGAAGTATGGAGAATATTCAAACCGCTTTTATCTCCAATTGTCACACCTGATAAGCTTGAATTGCCTCCTTGGCGTGAGCTGAACGAGCTGTGTGACCATCTTGGGTACTTCGTCAAAGAGAATTGCGTAAATAATGGGGAAACTGTGCATGCTGAGATTTGTGTACGGCTTCATGATGAGCTGTTGGTCGGCAAGGGTTATGAGCGATGTAAAAAAGATGCCAAAGGGAAAGCGGCTCTTCATTTGTTAAAGCAACTTGAGGTTTGTTATTGTTGCACTCAAATGTACAAGTATAATGTCTTGTATTTGTTTTTTTTCTCCCTAAATTAACATGTGAACTGGATCTTAGAGGTCAGGTCACTGAATGCATGCGCTTAGCATGTGTTATTTGCATTAAAATTGACAGTGCTTGTTGTGTTCGATGTAGCAGAAAAGGGGAATCTCATTCAACAAGTCTGTCGCAAGAAAGAAGAAACACGGTTCTGAGGATGGTGCTGATTTGTCTCCATTAGAAGCAAGGGTTGACAAAGACAGCCATGGAATTAATGAAGATATTTTGGGCCCAGAACCTTGTAAGAAACTAAGGACTTCTGGAAGTCAATTGCCCACAGAGGCAGCCCAAAAAATTGTGTCGGCAGATTGCAGTTTAAAGGAATCCGACTTAGATCCTTCTGAACCAGGTTTGTAACATTTGTAATGCACCTAGGTTAGAGTTATAGCATTGTTGCAATTTTATGAGTTCCGGATTAAGCATAGAACTTGAATAATGTCATTGATGTGGAATTGCTATTGTTGGGCTGTGTATGTTTTCATTATCATTGACATTAGCATTGGTCTGGTCCTTACTATTGCAGTTCCTGTAACCGTCAACATGAAAAAAGGTGGGCCTCGAGTGTCTCTCTTTGAGCTATGCAGGAAACTCCAGTGGCCGATGCCCACATTTGAAACGACTGAACAAAAATCAAAGTCCGTGATACTGTTACCTCTTTGAGCAACTTTCTAAGTTTTTCTTGTCTCGACAATTTCTGCTCTGTCCTTGGTCCGGCCTAATCCATACGAATCTCTTGCAGGACCCGATTGAATTTGGTGAGGGTGACGAGAAAAAAACAGGATTCTGTAGCTTCACATCGAAAATTATCTTGCATGTACCCAACTATGGTGACATGGAATCTACTGGAGATCCTAGAGCTGATAAGAAAAGCTCGTTCGACTCTGCTGTGCTGACTATTCTGCATGAGCTCGAAAAACAGGGGAGGATCACCATTGCTACAGCCTAACCACCATCTGTACAGAGCTTATTCTTTTCTAACATTAGGAACAGAAGGATCATTGAAGGTGCTTATTACTAATCCCTTCAACTCTTCTTGTTTTTAGAGCGTTTAGGAAAAAAGCTCAAACGAGCATTTTTTAGCAAGGAGTCAGCAATTTCTGACTGATTAGATCATGTTGATGACAAATTGAGATCATGAGTTCTTTCGACAATTAGGTAACAACAATGATGTGCTTAAATTGATGCAGCACTGACGACACCTACGACGGTGTAGAGACTTACATTGTCGACTGCATGCCTAGTATGTGCTAGAAACTTTCAAATTTTAAATCATGTATTCATTTAAAAGCTTAGGCTATTAAAACAGTTAATAGTGTTCCAACAAAAGTTTATATTGTATGAGAGCCGAGAGACCGAGTTCCAATCTAAGTGTTTAATTGCCTCCTCGATTACATATTTTCACACTTCAGGCTTAGGCTGAAATGCAGCCTACGTACGAAGGGAAGCATTATAATATTTAAATATTAAATTATGCCTTAATATAAAAGTTTGAGCTTGACTTGGACCTTTTTATTATGGCTTGATTTTATAAATGAGTTCATTATTCACAGGAGGAAAATAGGTAACATAAAGATGGGCGACAAGTTCTTCACCATTCGACTACGGAAAACAGTATAGTTCTGGAGTAAGAACATTTATGCAAATTTGGAGGGTGAACTCGACAAAAACAATACATGTAAGGGGATGAACTATATATACTCTCAATTTGACTGCAGGAAAATTGTCCAATTAGTCCTAAATCTATTATGCGAATGCTAATTGAATCATAAATTTTTCACTTCTTGGCATCTCGTGACACGTTTACTCGCCGCAACCGATGCAGATAAGGATGGGGGTTTCTCTAATTGTCACGAAATAAAAAGAGTAGGGATGATATCCATGATGGTTAAGTATTGGATGTATAAATTCGGCAACAACCTGACATTACACTTGGCGAAAATAAACTTATTACCTATGACCCGCCTAAACCTGGCCTAAAAAATAGGTTATGAGTGAAATTTATTTTAAAACCCACAAAAACTAAGCCAACCCGACCCTCATTGAAATTTCTCTATTTCTCTTTTTTTTTTGTCTTTTGAAATAAAAAAAACGGAAATTTATTTTACATATTTTTTTATTCTTTTTTATTTCGAGAATAAGAAATTTTTGAAACTTATTTCTTAGTTACTCATGAAGTATCTTATTTTTCGTAGAAATTATTCCGGGTCGGTGGGTGAAAGAATAGAAATAGAAAAGAACTATTTACCGCCGCCATCAAAAAGTACCATAAAATTTCTATTCTTTTTCTATTTCGAGAATAAGAAATTTTTGTAGTTACCAAACACCTTATTTTACTCAGAAATTGTTCCAATGAATAAAAATAGAAAATAACTATTTTTCAAATGTTCAAACGCTTTCGTAAGAGAAACTAGAAATCCTTAACTTCTTTGTCTTTTTTTGGGCTTGAATGATAATTGAATATTGGGATAATAACATGGATGATCTTTTACTTTGATTTGAATTAACTATTTTTTGGTGCGTCCAAAATCATCCTTGTGCTAAAAAGTTACACTGTTCGTCCTTCTTTGTTTCGAATTTTACTAATGTGAGCTTAACGGGGTTAAACAATTTGTAATGTCCAATAGATTTATTTTTTGCACTTAGGCACTCTCCCTTCCTCTCTATCTCTCCATCCTCTTTGTTCTACGCTTATTTTTCTTCTTTCTTCTCGTGGTCGCCATGGCCGCGAAGCTCGAGCTCGAGTACAAAGTTTGCATCTGCCAATTAGTCATGGCTGCTCAAGCTTCGGGCTTGCAGACATGACCGCTCTCTCCTCTTTTCTCTCTAGTGTGCCAGATGAATGACATACGAAAGGAGAGCGATAGTTATATCCAGTTTTATTAGTCATAATATATATCTATATCGTGAAGAAATACACAAATTCTGTAATTTCTTATATTTAAATGGGTGAATCAAAATAGTTTTGAGTATCATAGACATATTAACATTCGTTTTCTAAATTTACTCGTGACAAAATTATGTTAAGGTTGCGCATGGTAACCATTTTGTTTCTATTTTTGGAATAGATTTCTATTTCAGACCTATTTTTGGAACAAAAATCTGTTTGGTAAAACAATTTCAGTTTTCTATTTCTGGAACAGATTTCTATTCCAGAAATAGGTTTGGAACAGAAATCAAAAACAATTTTTTTTTATTTACTTTTCTGTTTCTGAAACAGAAATAAGAAATTATTTCTCTCTCTTTTCAACAAAAGGCTCTCCTTCACGTCTCATTCTTAGTTATATGATGTTGTATTTGAGGATTTCCTATCTTAACTCTTATAATGTGATATTCTATTTGAGGATTTCCCTTATTTGTAGTAGTCTTTTATGATAAGCTTCATCATACTTCATAAAAATCACCGATTTTGCAAAATTTGCTACAAATTGCTTGATACCCATTGTCCGAAGTTACAAAGCAATTCTTTACCTTTCTTTTCTCGAAATTTTTGATATTTCTTGTTTCTTCACACTGCAAAACAAGCAAGAAAAAAAAGAAAAAGAAAATAAAAAAAAAACATAAGAAAAGAAACCTGACAAACATCACTGATTCATAGTCCATACCGGTTACCACCTTCTTTTCTTGTTTGAGAGAGAGAGATGGGTAAAATTCTTTTTGAAGAATTTAAAGCCAAAATTTAGGCACTTGACACGGTTGTCCACCTTCATTTTACCAAAGTTTTGGGAACCTTCGGCTATTGCGCTCCAAAGTAATGGATATTGATCTCTCTTTTCTATTGTATGGAGACCATTGATAAGTATTTTGTTTGGCCGTAATTGTCTATCCAAGTGGATGTTGAAAATTTTTGGTGAAAATTTAGAAAATATGATATAACAACTTTCACTTTGTATTTAATTTCATAAGCATTTGAAATTTGTAAGAATGAACAACTCACTTACTCCAAAAGAAAAAAATCTCTTTCAAGAAATAGAAATTTTTTTTAGTTATCAAATAGATTTGTTTTGAAATAGAAATTTTGCGTTATTATCAAACGCGTTTTTGTCAGAAAACTCATAGGAAATAGAAATAGAAAAATCTATTTTTATTCTAGAAATCAATTTCTGGCCAAAATGATTATCATTCGCGCCCTAAATGCTTAAAAGGGGCTTGGCTTGAATAATCACTTACAAAGAGCGTTGCATTACTTAGTAAACTTATTTAGTAAAGGAATCTTAACATCTTCATCATTGCTCAAATAATTTACGAGTTTGCCGTGTTTACCCCGACTTGACCCAACCTATGAAGAAAATTTTTTTTTCCCTTTTTGCTTGAATTGTCATAATCACAGTTTGAAAATTCAAAATAGTCAATAATATTCATTCTTGTTAGCCAAGATATATATTATCATGAAGAAATATAAGATTTCTACAATAACAGAGAAGAGTCACTTTTTTGGTCGATCGCTAAAATTGGATAGCATTGTGCTAAAAGTAGGAGCGTTATTTCATGAACATTTTTTCTTGTTTTTCTACATTATTAAAACAAATAATACTCGGTGAGGTGTTTTCCTTCCAATATTTTATACTCAGTATAGATTTATCGTGACCAACTTTATTATTTGTTAATTTTTTTTGTCGAAGATTTGTTATTATATTTAATTATAGGGATTTTGAGAGCTCTCAAATTTTTATTTCTTTATTATCATGATGCATCGAGCAAACTAATTCTGCGATTATTTAAAAAAAAACATCGCAAGTCTATGACCAATAAAATTTTTTCTATCTATTCATTTGTCGAATATATAATTTTTTGTGGATTTATATTTATGCACACGAAAAAATGACTTATTTTCTGATGGAAAAAAAAAAAATAGGGTGAGAAAAGGGTTAATACGCTTCGTGACCCGAACCCGAACCCACCCAAACCCGCCCGATTGCCAGGTCTACTTGACTTCTTCTTTCGCCTGTGAAAAGTCGATTTTGTCCTCTGCAAAACTCCGACAAAAGATTTTTCCCTCCACTTTCCTCTCAAAAAACACGAATTCGAAAAAGAATCTCTCCGCCATGCCTTCCTCAAACTCCGCCGGCCACCACCGCCACCGCCGGACCACCGCGACCGCCGCCCTAACCCAGCCTCCGCCGTCCATGTCTAGCACCCACGGCGACGACGACGACGACGACGACGATTTCCAAACTCGCCCTAAGCTCAGCTGCTCCCAGAAGCCCCTTCAGCTCTCCAACATTTCCTCCAACGGCACTCGCCCAACCAAGAAGCTGAAGCGATCTACCCCAGCCCTTGGCAAGGAGAACGCCACTCCCGCCTCGGCGATCGGTCAGAGCGACCCCAAGTCGCGTAAGTCACTCGATCAGAGGACCGTTGTCGGGTTATTCGACATGAGTGAGGGCCGCGGCGCGGATGATCTCGAGCTGGCCGATGCTGATTGCAGCTTGGATTTGATAGAGTCGAGCATCGATTGCGAGCGTGCGCCTGTGGATCGGCATGTGGAGGAGGGTTGTGGTAGAGCTGGCGAGAAAAATGAGAAGCTGGAGGTGAATGAGGGCTATTTGAGCCACTCGATCGAGTCTAGGTTAATTAAGGCAAAAGTAGATTTTGGATTCAGGGATGGTGGTAATTATAGAGGTTTTGATGGGGTTGAGAAGAATGAGAAAAATGGGTCGGTGGTGAATTGGGGTTCTGCAAGCAATTTGATCGAGTCCAGGTTGATTGCAGTGGAAGCGGATTGTGGTCTGAGTGACGTTGGCGATGATAGGGTTTCCAGTATGCATGATGACGAGTGTGATGAGCAATTTGAGGTGGGTGCGGACCTTGATCTGCTAATTAAGCTGTGTGATGATGAGGGACCGGTGCATTACTCCGATGACAAAGATGGAGAGGAAGCAGCGGACGGTTGGGATTGCGATAGTGGGTTGGTTTGTTGTCCTTTATGTGGCGTGGACATTTCACATCTGAGTGATGAGTCCAGGCAGATACATACCAATGATTGTCTTGACGAGGGAGAGGCCCGACTTGATGAGGCAAGTCTACTAATTTGCTCAAGCATATATTGCCATTAGTTGTGTTTCTGTACGAATTATCAGGTGCCGTATCTGTGCTGTTTGAACTTTTAGCATTGGTTCACCAGCACTAGTTGTAAAATGTTTTCCTGAAAATGATCGCTTGTATCGCTTATAAATCTACTAAACTTTTAGCTTGTTCATGCCAGATCGATGAGAAAGAATCCTGAGTTGATAATGAGAAAATTGCCCTGCAGCATCTTATGTTACTTTCATGAAAATTACACATTTTGACCCATGGAATGCATTATGCTTGATAAAAATTAACTAAGTTCTTGGCCAGTCACTTTATCCATAGGAACAATCTTACCCTTGATAGTACATTGTAGTGGCACATTGATATGAATAAGATGATATTGGGATACTATTTGGCATTTCATCCACAGCTGATGAGCAATGATTACCAAACCATATCAAGTACATTGAATTGTTCACATTGTGGTCATATTCTCTGTACTGGCACATCACCTCTTTCGTTGCTAACTTCCTTTGTGTCTCTCTCAAAAGCTCTTATGCATAAGGCATCCAAGAAGACAGATGGAAAGATGAGCTCTCCCCATACTTCCATCTTTTTTTTTCCACAAATAAATAGAGGATCCAGATAATACAGCTTTATCAACTGGAATGCAAATTATCTCTAGCAATCATTTTCATTTTGACATAGATGTGTAGCAATAAGTTGCTTTGTGTTCCCCCTCCTTCCATTGCCTTAAGCTGGAAACAAATCATTTTCCTAAGATCATATAATGAGGAATGGTATTACACTTCGTGTTTTCCTGTTCTTAGAAGGTTCATTTTAGGTTTGATTTATACTCATTCAAGGTGTTTCTATAGTTTATTATAATTATTGCTGTTTCCTTTATGATAAAGGAAACCTGGATCTCTTTTAGCATTTTCCTTGTCTATGTATGAGATTGAAAACCAGGAACTACCTAAGCCTGAGATTTTCCTGCAGGTTCTATTTCCTGATGCCGATGGGCCACCTTCACCTTGTCCTCAGGAAGCTGTTGGCTCACCTGTTAGCTCTCCCCAGCTAGCTGTTGATATCTCTCCAGTGCTTGGATGGTTACGTAGCCTCGGTTTGGATAGGTATGAAGAAGCTTTTGTTAGGGAAGAGATTGATTGGGACAGCTTGCAGTGCCTGACAGAAGAGGTACGTTTTTGGCAGTGATCTTTCGGGATTTCAAGCGTAGCTTCTTATAAAACTTAGATAGCTGTCTCCTTGGTGAGTCTTGATGGATGAGATAAACAACATGCCATTCTTCATACTGGGCTCCTAAAAAATTGAGGCTTGCAATGATTACATGAGTCAAGAAATGATTGGTGAAGTAAGATATCCTCTGCCATTGTAATATCAACGAACAACTTTTTTCCAACTTTCAGAGGATGTTTTGCATTACCAGGTGATTTCAATTTGGATGCATCTTTGAGAGGCTTCTTACTCATTATTCTCATTATCTGGTGTTGTGGTGATGGTATTCCTGTCAAATCTCTGGTTCCTTACTTTGATGTGATTAACACTGCCTTGAACGCACAGGATCTTTTGAAGATGGGTATTTCTGCTCTTGGTCCAAGGAAGAAAATTGTGAATGCTCTAAATGAACTTAGAAAAGGAGTCCAAGGAGAAACTGCAGAGCATGTGGATATAAATGGAAAATGTGCAGATAATATGACAAAGACAGAACCTGGTGCTTCTAAAGCAATGGTATCTGGTGATAGTAAAGTAGCTGCAAGCAAGCTGATTACTGATTATTTTTTGGGCTCCTCTACAAATCAGAAAAAGACCGGCAACGTTTCTACTCTGCAAAGAAGAGTCACGGAACAGTTGAGTTCCAGTCGTGGATGTGCCAAAGCAAATGATCATGTTAAAAATGTGAAACCAAGGGGTCGTGTTAAAAATTCGAAACCAAGGGAGGTTCCCTTGTGGTGCCGTATACCGAGAACACCCTTTCGAGTGGTAAGTGGCTTTCCATCATTTGATATCCTTATTATTATCTCCTTGACATGATGGTTAAGCATTGTTTTTCCACCTTGACACTGCAGGATGCTTTCCGATATCTTACAAGAGACTGTTCCCATTGGTTTCTCACTCACTTTCATATAGACCGTAAGTTTCGTGTTTTTTCTATTTCTTAAAGTTTGAAACACATTGAAAAAAAAATTTCTCCCAGGCAAACATGCATTTCAGCTTTATCGTGTCAATGCAAATTCAGGGAGCATGGTTAAGAAATCTAGCTTTCCTAATTGTTTTTGGTAGATTATATTCAGTCCTTGGCTTTTTTTTTTGTTTTCTCAAACTAAAAAGCTTACCTTATTGATTTTCTTTATGCTAGTTTCTGACATGGGCACTCCAATTTACATTTCTATGGCAGAGAGGTTGAAGGCACCGATCCGAAGGATATTTTTGTCACAATCTTTTTTCTAACTTCTCCCTACAATAAGAATAATCTAATAGTGGCAGCTTGTGATGGAAAAATATTCTGCAAACTGCTAGGTTGTTCTGTGATGGGCTGGGTTACTCTACATGAATGGACTAGACGTGGTATGGATACATTGTATTAAAATAATGCAGGAATCCTGAGGCATCTAAGTTGAAAAATCTAATTAATTTGTGAGCACTTGCTTTCTTGTATATGGGCTCACATGAGGGATTTTCCACATAAGATATCTGCTCTATCTATACCCGAGACAAAAGAATGAGAAATTTCCCTGGTGATGAAATGTAGACCTGTAGACTGATCTAATTAGTACCATATATGCTGTGAATTCACTTATGATGGACCTGAATAAATGGCCTCAGTTCCATTGCAGAAGTTCATGATGTATCTTACAGAAAGACACCAGCAGACTTTCTTGTTATGCCATTATGATGAGCATGTATGCACACCTGTGAAGATATTACAAGGACTGGCAGAGTAAATGATTGTACCATAGGTGTAATTTGCTGGCTGTGCCTGAATCGTAACATCGAGGGTCTTTGAGACAGCTTCATATCCTTTTCTCTTGTTCTTTGATCATACAAGTCTCAACTAATTGCAGAGTACTAGACAAGAATTCTGGATCAGTCATGGTTTTGCTTTATTTAATCTCATTGCATTTGAAGTAAATAAGATTTCTTAGATTATTCATAGTTTAGCTCGTTTAATCTGTATGCTTACCTCGTTGTCTCAACACTGATGTGCGTGTCATGCAGATTATCAAGGTCTTACAAGGTCCTTCTGTCATGGGAAAGTCTACTGCTCGGCAGTAACTGCAAAGCTTGTAAATTTGAAGATTGGTATCCCCTGGGAACGGCTGGAAGTTCTACCAATCAACCAGAAGGTTGTAATTGAAAGTGTTGGAGTCACGTGCTTAGAAGCTAATCACTGTCCAGGTGCCATAGTAATCCTCTTTGAGCCACCTACTGGTGAGGTTGGTGCAAATTGACTCTTTATATAATTTAGCATAATTATGACCTACTCAAAAACTGTAGGTTATGAATGATGAGGTTAATCCTAAAATCCGTGCTTCATGCATCCAGGTTGTTCTCCATACAGGAGATTTTCGCTTTAGTGAAGAGATGGCTGGACTGTCTATTCTGCAAGCTACTCGTATCCATACTCTTATCCTTGACACCACTTACTGTGACCCCCGGGTAAGCAAGTACTTTGGTGACTTTACCTAGCAGGCTGATTGCTTTCATATGTATGTGTCCAATGACATCATTAATCTTCGCTTCTTTCTTTAATTGTTTTTTGTTTTCTGTGTATGATGAGAAAAACTGCTCATTATCACAACTTGAGATTTTCATTTGTATCATTGTTCATGATACCTAAATACTGACTGAAGTCCTCATCCTGCTACTATACGCAGTATGACTTTCCGAAGCAAGAGGCAGTGACCCAATTTGTCATAGAGTCCATTCAAGCTGAATCCTTTAACCCAAACACTCTTTTTCTCATAGGCAGCTACACAATTGGTAAGTCCTTTCCACCCCTTGGCTCTCTATTTCCCCACCCTAGGTGCAATGGCTGTACCATGTACCTCTACTTGCTTAAAAGAAATGAAATTCACATCATCTTCTGCTAGTGAGTTTCCACTGCCTTCTTGCTCAGATTACTCGAATAAGCTGATTCCATTTTGTCATCATAACAGGGAAGGAGAGGCTATTCTTGGAGGTTGCTCGTGTGCTACATAAAAAGATTTATGTCAGTGATGCAAAGCTGCGTATTATACAATGTTTTGGGTACTCTGAGGAGGACATGCAATGGTTTACATTAAATGAAAAGGAAAGCCACATCCATGTTGTGCCAATGTGGACCCTGGCTAACTTCAAAAGGCTGAAGCAGATTTCTAATCAGTATCTGGTAAGGGTTAAAGATTATCTCATGTTTCTTCTAACAGTACACAGTGAAGTTGACTTTCTATATAATTAGCTTATCTACCTCCAGTAATAGTCTGAGTAAATAGTGAATACTTAACGTCAGGAGATTACTTGTTGTCACAGATCATGATGCAATTCCAGCTTAAATTGGGCATTGGTGTCTAAATATAGTAGTTTATATATCTCACTTCCATCATCCCTTTGTTGAGTTTCTAGTTATTTCTTCTCAGTGCATGTGGAGTTTTGATTTCACTAATACACATTCCTCTTCTCAACGTCAGGGACGGTATAGTCTTATTGTTGCCTTTTCTCCTACTGGCTGGTCTTTTGGTAAAGGAAAGAAGAAGTGTACGGGCAGAAGGTGGCAGCAGGGAACCATCATAAGGTGATGTTCTAGTGATACTGAATCTAATATTCTGAAATTAATCCCTCAAAGGACTGGTCTATTTGTCGAGAAAGGTCATGGTTCTCTTTAAATGAAGGCTATTGTTTGGCTATTGCTTCACGTCTCACCAATGATAGGTCCAGCTTTACTTCTCCAGAAGTTATTGGTTTGAAATTATTCCTGAACTGCAAAAACCAACAAATCCAGATTCTTATATCTCCATGGAAAACTAAGAAAATAATGGTGCAAACGCTCCTTTGTTTGGTACAGAAAATTCTGTTGTGGAGGTAGTCATTCTGCCCATTTCACTAGTTCGTCTAGGATTCCTCTCTCTGGTTAACAATCTTAGTTGTCTGCACTCCATCTTAATAGCAGTTGGTCAGTTAAAAAACGGGCTTTCTGCAAAAAATTGCAAGGATTTATTGATATATTTTATAGTGGTTTCTCTTTCAGGTATGAAGTGCCATATAGTGAGCACTGCAGCTTTTCAGAATTGAAAGAGTTTGTTAAGTTCATATCACCTGACAGGATAATACCAAGTGTCAACAACAATGGGCCGGAATCTGCCAATTCCATGATTTCCCTCCTAACATCATGACTTCTTGAGATATAATTCTTTATGGGTAGTGATGAAAAAATCTACATTTGATGAACTTAGAAAATTCTCCCTCCCGTCAAAGTGGATGACCATGACGAGGGATGAGATAATGGAGTTGGCCGATGACTACCACCATAAAATATGAGAATGTTGAGATATCTGGTGCCATCAGCAACAATAGTGAATACCAAACAACATCAAGTCCAGAGTGCCATGCCGATGTCCGTTGATATAGCTCTTGGAACAGGCCATTGCCCTCAAGGAAACTTGTTACACAATGAAAGCATCCGCTAAATTAATCTCCATCTGCTTGCTAATTTATTTGACAGATGGTGATCGTTTTATGTACATAGAGTACTGATGCTGCAATGTTGTCTAATAGTTGTGGGATTTCTTCTTTTTTTTGGCTATATTTTAGTTAGTCCAAAATCCCGAGTGACAAAATCCATTTGATGGAGATATATGTGCATCGACTGAGAATTCAGTGGCATGTTATGCAGCAATAGCTAGAGAGCACTGAGACAGCAACGAGGTCCTGTGTGCAACTATAGAATCAGCTTGGCCGGTTTGATTCGACCCGGTATGGTCTCACGGGGCCTATTCCTTGGTTTCTGGGCTAGTACTGGCCTAACAACTAGGAAAGCAGAATACCCAAAAATGGGGATGATACCTGGATCTTAGCATTGAGAGTAAAAACGTATAAAATTTAAGCCGAACCAGTTAGGCCGGTTTTCATCGATTTGTAGTCTTACTTGGTAGAGAGGTTCTCACCCCTTTAGGATGATTATTATTCAATCTGGTTCAACATTTCAGTAATAAATATAGAATGTAGGTACAAGGGTGGTGGGGAGAGAGAAGGGGATTTTAAGTTGGGCTTAGATTTGGGGGTTCTTTTTTATTTTTTCCAGGAAATTTCACAAGAAAATAAATGGCAGTTTAGTAATTTTATCCAATTATTATCATTTTTTTTAATATTTCGATCTCTCGTGAACTTTTGCACAAAAAAGCCATAAGATGTAGGGGTGTGCAACCGGGCCGGGTTTACCCGAAACTCGGACCGGACCACCCGAAAAACAGGGTCGGGAACCGGTTCCTGGTTAAACCGGTCCGGGTATAGGTTCCAATTTTTGGGAACCGGTTGAAACCGGTCCGGGAACAGGGTCGGAGCAAAGACCCACCCAGAACCGGACTGGTTTTGGAACCGGTTTTTACCTTGTTAAAAAAGAAAATCGTCTTTCTGTATAATGCTTTTGAGTCTCTTTGTCTTTGATACTATAGTCGTAGGACAAATGCTACTAGCTATTGTAGTACTAATTCTCAGTCCAACTCAATAAAGATGTCCTCTTAATAAGAGCTCGGTCGCATACACATAAGTAAACACATTCTGTCATATTAGAAGTATTTGTGGGAATGAGACTAATATTAGATTCATATTTGTTGCTAATGCTTATGCATTCTTAGGATTTTGCTTTGTCTTATAATGTTAGGAGAATTACGTTGTTGTTTTTTCACTAATTAATGTAAAATTTGAAGCCGTATAGAATATTGAACGGTTGCAAAGCATGTTCCAATGAAAATAGGGTTGACTCTGTTCCCGGACCGGAAAAACAGGGTTGGGTCCAAAACATGGTCCAATAAAAACAGGGTAGGGTACAGGGTCCATAAAAGAGGAACTGGTTATAACAGGGGTCGGAGCCTGAGTGCCTCGAACCCTACCCACCCTAGACCCGATCACCCCTAATAAGATGTGGCACCCGAGAGGAGTATTTTTGTCATTCATTTGTCCAGGGGTTGCGCGACGTCCTTTTCAAAATAAATTAACAATTAAAGTATTTGTTGTCAAAAGAATTGTTATTCATTGTACAAAATCCGACTATTATAATAATTTAGACTCTATTTATTTCACGAAAAAGGATGATTTGAAAAATATTATCCTAAAAATAATTGTCTGTATCACTTAAAATAATTAGTAAAAGAAAATTATTTTTAGTATCGATGGTGATTTATATTTAAAGATGACAGCAATATTTTTTGTCCATGCATCTTTATAAGAAATAAATATAATCATTTTAACAAAAATATTTTTCAATTCATTTATTTTTTGGCAAAGTAAGTGCTTTTTTAAAGTCATTGCCTTTGTTAGGAAGTCTTATCCAAACCTCCAGTGACCCCATGATTTTATTTTTTTGGGAGTGACCCCATGATTGGTCACCCTTGATTCCAACTGTTTTGAGTCTTTCACAACATTACCCAAACCGAGTCCTTTCATCCATCGATCTGTTACAGCTCATGCATAACGGGACGCATAAGAAAGAACAGGAAAGAAGAGTACCGACCAGAACGGTCCAGCAAAGGCATGATTGTCCGACTCAAACTCTTCCTCTTCTAGAGAGACATCACTGTCCATGTTACCCCCGTCGGTAGATCCTGTCCGTACATATTAAGGTCCGGTTTTGACGGCCTTTCGCATGTTTGATCATTCTTGCATGGGGAAGAAGCCGAAAGTAGGAAAAGAAAAGAAAAAGTTGGACGGCTACTTGTCCAAATTCTCAGTCTCAAAGTGACATGTTCAGACATTTTCTCACTGACTATCGGTTCCATACGCGCTGCGCTTCCAATCTAGATCTCGAACCATACTCGTTTGGCACAGTTCGACGCTTTTCAAATGCTCCTCCTCCTTCTCGTTCGATCGCTGTCGTTGGTCCTCGCCGGTGGTTGTGACGAGACATTGGGCCAGACAAGAGAGCTGGGGACACCAGGAAACTCGGCGTGATGGTTCCTCGGAGCTCTTTTCCACGTGCATGAACTTTGTCTCCTCGCGGGTCAGATTCAACGTCCCGTTTCGTTAGTGCGACTTTAGATTAGACGTGTGTGTGCAATAGTTGCGATAAGTGCGTTTTCCAGAGTCGTGATAGTGTTTATTCCCAAGTTGATGCATTTGGGGTCCACGTAGAGGGCGACGCGTTTTCATTTTCATTTGATGTCAACTTGTGAAGTGTGAGAAGGGTTCTAGTTTTGCATATGTATATAGATGCGTGGGAGGACTTGGACATAGTATCAAAAATAGTATGGTATTAGTATTGTCTTAAAATCATTCGATTGAATTTAGTTATGAACCTTTTCGTATTTGCATCAATTTAGTCCATCCAGTCAATTTTAATTAGAAATCGTAACATAGACATCGGCCATCCTATGTGATATAGCCGGCATTAACATGGACATTTTAAAATAATATTTTAATTTTTTTGAATTTTTTTATTATTTTTCTTTTTTGTTGGCCAGTGAACGAAGCAAGGCCTTGCCAGCTGCTAGCAAGGGTTGCGGCCTTATCGGCCAAAATGAAAGGAAAAAAATAAAAATAAAATGGAAATTCAATTTTCTAAGAAAATTGTGAAAATTGTCAACGTCAACATTAATCGTACCATGGAGGCCATATGTCATTTACATTAGCAATTTCTAGGCAAAATTCGCCGGATAGGCTCAATTGATAAAATATAAAAAAGTTTAACACTAAATTGGCAAAATTGAAAGGCTTAGAATTAAATTGGTACGAGTACAATAGACTTAGGACTTTTTTGGTATTGTCTCTTATGGGAAAATTGTTCTAGTTAGTTGTCAAGCTTGCTTCTGTTGGACAGCTATAGAAGGTATTGCAAGACAATTGATTGTAAACATATTATGTGGAGTCAATTGAGTTATGAACTTTTCAATTTTGATAATTTAGTTCTAAACCTTTGTGGCAGAATTTCGATCGATTTTTTCTGGGAATCACTTATGTGGTGGTCCAATCATTGTTAGTCGTTTTACATGGTACATTACCACGTCAACAATTCTAAGAAAATTTGACTAGAAGGGCTACATTGGAATTTTGCATAAAGTTTAAAATTAGATTGAGAAAATTAAAAAGTTTATGATTGAATAAGACTGATTGGACAATTTTCTTGACATAATGTGTGCATTTGCGATAACAACCACCCTTTTATTTGGATACACTCCAATATTCCCATGTTTGTAGCTTACAAAAACCTTCATCTTTCTGATATATAATTTTTCCTTTCCTATATTTTGATCGGTTAAATCTCACATTATTCAATTTCGAAACCAGTCACTTTTGTAGTATGATTTCACAATCGTGTATTTGCGTGCACCTAGAGTTAAAAGAGTAAAACCTATACTTTGCCTTGCCTAGTTTTAGATATATTATACCTTTTCTTCCTTGTACTTTCATGCTTTCTTTTTAATCAAATCACCCTATTTTTTTTATTTGTCTAATTAAGTCATTTTGCTTTCATAAATTCTCTTGTCAAATCCCCCCAACATAAATCCAATCAAATTCTGCTAACGTGATTGTTGAGCAATGCCAAAATAAGATGTGGACAACCATGTGTCCATGTATCGAAAAATTTAGCCAACGTAGATAGTGTTGGAGTGTGAAATTAATAAAGTTTAACGAACGTGGATACCCACACGGACATCCGCATTGGAAAAATTTTATCCGTGTCATGCAATGACCAGTTAGATTTGGTTGGATTAGGTGTATGAGGAACTTGATTAGAAAAATTTGTGAAACTATAAAAACTTACTTAGACTAATAAATGGTATAGGAGTTTGATTTGGAAAAGCGTGAAAGTACAAGCACGACAGTTACACACTTTTTCCATTATCTTATAAAAGTTATTTGTGTTCCAAATGTCAAGTGTTAGTCTTTTTGATCTCCTAAAGTGCGAAGTGTATGCCTCAATAAAGGCAAAGGATCCGACATTCCTAAGTTTTGAGAAAAGTAGCGACGGTTTATGTTCTGTTTCTTCCTTGAGAGATATGAAGTAGTATGTTTCTTATCACTAATGTGATTAAGTATTAAGGTTTTGCTAGTATAACAATCTTTAGGCTACGGTTAGAATAACAGAATATTTTGAGCCAAAAATTCTTTAAGGAGCGGACACTATAACAATTTTCAATTATTTATTATTTATTTTTTTGTGATTCAAAATAAACTATTATTCTTATAGTAGATTAAGGGCAGTTGCATAAGCATTTCTTTTTAGTATTATTGAGAAGAGAGCTACATGTTTTGGTAGAATCATGTGTCTACTCATGTACGAGTTGTATCTTTCTTTTCATAATCCACAAATGATTATTCCTTCCATCAAACGATGTGTTTTTCATGTTATTGGGGAGAATGTCTAATTGGTCCTATACTTATTGTACATATACTAATTTAGTTCTAAACTTTCTAATTTTATCAATTTAGTTTTAAAATTTTGCACAAAATTACAATATAGTCCTTTCGGCTCAATTTTGTCAAAAATTGTTGGCATGATGGTATGCCACATGGGATGGCCGGCAATGACTAGGGTGTCACATCAACGATTTCAGGCGAAAATTGACTTGAAGGGCTTCATTGGAACTTCGTACAAAGGTTTAAAACTAAATTGATAAAATTGAAAAGTCTAAAATTAAATTAACATATGAACAATATGTTTAATTCATTGGGTAAATGTCCCCGAGCCATTATGTGAAATGTGGCTTTGGTTTTAGCAATTTGAAAACCAACTGGACTAATAAGACGTTGGAATCAATGATTTTGTTGTAATTATACTTTTACGGTTTGATAAAAAAAATACTTAGATATATAAAAATTATAATTAGTTTACAAAGTGATGCCTATTTTTACTTCCGCATTTGAATCTCATACACTTTAATTTCCACTCCATTCAAAATATCATTCTATAATGATGTATCAGTCTTCATCAATAAATAGCACTCACATTGCTCCGACTGATTTAATTTGGGTCAGGTTGACAACTTATCTTGAATCGAAGAAACCAGTTTCGATCGAACATTACTCAAATGTGAATCAAAACCAATGTGAGATCCATTCCCAATGCTCTTTCTGCGACACGTGCAGTCAATGTTTCGGAGATCGAACATTTCCCCATTAAAGTATGCTTGCCTGTGTCTCGACAGTACAACCTTTTTCCTTCGGCTCGAACCCTAATGTGTTTGTTGCCATACTAAAGATCTCAGCGGGGTGATACATGGCGTGACTAACGACTAGTCGCATCCTTTGACCTAATAGAGAAAGCCCTTGCATGAGAAAAAGATAACCATGGCCGTCTTGTTTGGTCATAGAGAGGTTGCCCTCATTCGGCCGTGGCCGGATCATTTGACACTCTAGCATTGAGTTCAGAATGCATCATGTGTTCTGATAAAAATAAAGAATAGGAATAAAGAATTTCTGTTTATTTCGATGATATAGTTAGAGGAATATAGTGGCCTAATTATAAGCTTTACATGGAGACTATTTACAGTAATAAAATATTATACAATTAATTACAAACAATCATAAAGATAATCCAGAATATTAAAGATATCTAGAATATTCTAGATACCCAAAATATTCTAGATTTTTAGAATATTAAATATATTCAAAATATCGTCAAGATAATTGAGAATATCTCAATACATCTAACATCCCCCCTACAAACTTAAGGTGACATCGAAGAAGTCAGCTTGAGGTTGAAGAAAAGATCTCGAAAACACCTTGGTGGAGGTGCCTTAGTGAAGATATCGGTAGTCTGATAAGCAAATGGAGTGGAAACAAGTCTTACAGTGCCACAAAGCACATGATATTGTACGAAATGACAGTCAATTTCAATATGCTTGGTAGTTCATGGAAAACATCATTATGAGTTATTTGAATATCATTCCGATTGTCACAATAAATGATTGTTCCACCATTATGATGGACTCCCATGTTTCTAATAACCACTGTAACCAAAGTAATTCTAATGTTGTATTAGCAAAAGCACGATATTCTGCTTCTGTGTTAGATCGTGTGACAACGATCTGTTTCTTGCTACACCATGATTTGAGCAGGTACCAAGAAAGAAGCAATAACCTGTAGTGGAGTGATGTCCAAGAGGGTCACGAGCTCAATCAGCATTAGAATAAGCCTTCAACTCCAAAGTAGAGTTCATGAAAAAATGAAGACTATGAAATAGGGTACCCTTGACATAACAAAGAATACAAAGGACGGCAGCAAAGTGAGTTATACATGGTGTGGCCATGAACTGACTGACTAAGTGAACAGCATAGGTAATGTCAGGACGAGTTACAGTGAGATATACAAGACTGCCAACTAACTATTGATAAAGTGTAGGATTCAAAAGAGTAGTGCCATCGTTTGCATCAGATTTGATATTTGCCTCAATTGGAGTTGTAGCAGTCTTGGTATCAGTGAGTCTAGCACGAGAAAGAAAAATAGTGGCGTATTTTGCTTGAAAAAGATAATAGCTTGAGGAGTATGAAGTAACCTCTAAGCCTAGAAAGTAATTGAGCCGCCCGAGATGTTTCATTTCAAATTGCTGATTGAGATACTGCTGGAGCTTTGTCATACCGACATGATCATTGTCGGTAATAACCGTGTCGTCCACATATAATAGCAATAGGATATACCCATGAGAAGTTTTTGAATGAATAGAGCATTGTCATGAGGACTAAATTTGAAGCCAAGATGTTCCATGGTGGAACTAAACTTAGAAAACCATGTATGACGAGCCTGTTTCAATCCATATAAAGTTTTACGTAAACGACATATTTTATTAGAAGCAGTAGTGTACCCGGGAGGTGGCTTCATATATACTTCCTTGATAAGATCTCCATTAAGGAAGGCATTCTTAACATCAATCTGGAATAGAGGTCATTGCTTAGTAGTTGCAATAGTAAGAAGACTTTGAACTAAAGTAAGACGGGCAACTGGAGCAAATGTTTTGACATAGTCAATTCCATACTATTGAGTAAAACCTTTTGCCACTAGTCTAGCTTTATATGTTTCATCGTACCATCGGCCTTGGTCTCAATTTTATTTACCCATCTACAACCTATACCTGACTTTCTAGAAGACAAATCAACCATTTCCCAAGTATGAGATTTGTCTAACGCGTGCAACTCTTCTACCATTGCTTGCTGCCAAAGAGGGTTTGTTTGAGTTTCTCTGTATGTATGAGGCTCGCGAAGGGAAGCAATAGTAGAGTAACAATGAAAATCATGAAGCCAAACGGACGGTTGACTTACTCGGGTGGATCAGCAAATGGGAGAAGAGAGAATGACCAAAGGCGAAGAATCTGCAGATGGTGTAGGCACGTTAGGAGTTGCCAAAGTGGGATTACCATGTTCAATATATCCAACATGTTCGTAATGCTTCTGATGGCGACATGCATACGATCACGAGCTTTTTCTCCTTACATGCTCTCAGTTCCACTTGCTTCTTCAATCTCGCACCAAAAGACAAAGGAGGGGGGCAACCAATGCATTTGCAAGATTTCTCTCTGAAACCTTTACATACACGATGTACACTTACATACTCGTTCACTGCATTAACAATAAAATCCTAGGCAGCCCTATATCGATCCACTCCCTTATGTGTAGAAATTTCTAATATAAATAATCAACAAATTAAGAAAGAATTCGATCCATACATGATTGTAAAACACCAAAACTTACATATATACAGCGGAATTAAACATACCTATTTGAGCCATAGCCTCACTTGATGAAAAAATAGATCAAATTGATGTAATCAGTGATCTATCGGAATGCCGATCTTCCTCTCTATGACCTATTTCGGTATAGTAGCTTTTAATGGGATTTAGCAACTAATAGGTATAACCTACCTTTTTTATAGGCTAGAGAGGGAACCCAGCAAACCCTAATCAATAGTGTGTTAACTGAGCCCCTCCCATTATGGGCTTCAATTAAACACAATTGCCTACACTTTGCTGCTCAATTAGGCCTGTTATTAATATATGCCATAACCCAATTCAATAAGATTACTTAAGGATTTAATATATATTGGAATATCCATTAACCCGATTATTTAAAATAGAAAATTGATTAATTAATGTAAGCCCATTATAGGAAATTTCCAACATTCTCCCACTTGGGCTACATTAATTATTTTATTTTATTTTTGAAAACGACACTCTCGGGTTAATAACTGAAAATTTGTTTTATGTGGCCACAATTTTGAAAAATAATATTCCAATAACGACATCTCAAAACCAATCCAATCCTATATAATCTTATTATATGACTATGGCGATCAACGTGTTAAGAAAATACCATAACACATGACCTTCCATAATCACATATAATAAGCATTATATTTTCATGGATCATGGGCCTAGTAGTGTAGTAAGAAATAGTGCTAACATGTGATTAAAATATACACTATTTCTTATCGGTCCTCAATGCAATTTCTCAAAGACATGAAACTGCATTAACGAAATTTCTAAACAACATGAAATTGCCTTAGTGCGATTTCTAAACAACAAGAAATTGCACAATTATGTCACAATTCAACATGAGATCTCATAATTAGTGACATCCAATCGTCTTTAAACTAAAATTTGTTTAAAGATACTGTTTCATATTTCCATTTCTTAGTCAACAAGAGAATGGATAACAATCAAAACAACAGTGATGATCATCAAAAAGTAAATGCTTTAATAGACATTATAAAAGCATTATCAGTTTGTATATAACTATAATATTTAGAAATACAAACTATATAGTTCCCACTAACAAAAGAAATCAAAAGACTCTAAAACACCCATATTCTTTACATGTTCTTTAAACAAAATGAGTCATAAATCTTTTGTTAGAGGATCAGTTAACATGGACTTAGTTCTAATATTCTCAATTACAATGTCTCCCTTTTTTACTAAGTCCTTAACAATATAATATTTGATTTGATTAACATCTCAGCCGTGGCATTGTTGTTGTTCACAGCAAAAGTAACTGTTTGACACACATAATGCAATATGATCAATTATGGGCAATAAGTAATTCCACAAAATAATTAGTACATTACAAACTCCCTTTTGGGCAGAGCGTATAATGCACCATTATTTTCCACATGATGTTTGTAAAACAACAACAAGGGGAATTACATATAATTATCAATGATCCATCCCCTTTGGGTAGACAAATCATTTAAATTATATATTTTCGTAATATCAATATGTAGAGATAGATAAGGAGAATTACATATAATTTTCAAAGGTCTATCTCCTTTGGGCAGACAAATCATTTAAATTATACATCTCATTATTTTAACACAAAGGGAAATTACATATAACTCTCAAAGTTTATCCCTTTTGGATGGATAAACCTTTTGAGTCGCATATCCCATCAATTATCTTTAATATATCAATATAGATGGGAATTACATATAACTTTAAAAAATTTATCCCCTTTGGGCAGATAAATCTTTTTGAGTCATACATCCCCATATTTTAATTTTGGAATTTATCTTCATGCAATTTTCAAATTAATATACACAATAACCCCCTTTGTGCCGAGGGATAATGACATCACACATTTAACAACAAGGAGAAAAATTCCATAACCTTGAACTTTCAAATTAAGCTTTCAAGGATGGATCCACAAATGAAACTCCGATTTATGATAAACAAGTAGGAGCACCTAATTCCACCATTTATTTTTCAATCCAAGCACATTAGCAAGTCCATTATCTTAGCAGGTGGCAAGAACTTAGTAACTGGAGTAAATCTATGATAACCATTAAACAGAAAAAATCAAGTTCTAGAAGACTACTGGACCCCAACACAAGTAATTCACATATTCAAATGGAGTCACTTCTCACCCATAATTTAATCTCGATATTGTTCTCTTTAGGCATGGAGATACTCCCTCTACAAAGCATAGGTTCCCAAAACAGATCTCACAATTTCCTACACTAAGCCCCTCCCCAAATCTACAAATTGACAAATACATGTGCCGCCGACCACCACAACATTGCTACTTGATCAAGGCTCTTGTGCAAACAAGAATTTTCAAATAAAGACTAAAGATTTATGTAAGAAAGCAAACTATCCAGTGAAAAACCAATAATAATAAGGAAAATGCGGCATCGGCATATAATTCGATTCAGTCACAGTCCCATTTTCTCCAAAAACACAAGCGACCTAAGCGAAAAAAAACCATTCGCCAACCGACCGCACCCTCTCTAAACCCTCGATCTCGAACGTACTAGGGTTTCAAGCGACAAAACAGCCGCCATGAAATAATCGAAAATCGAAGATCGCGAAACCGAGATGAAAAATAATAGCAAAAAAGCTTGACGTGCAAATCGCCTAACAGACACACCCGTCAAACGCAGGGCCAAAAAAAAAAAAACTCTGCAAAGCTTCTTGCAAACACAAAACACAACTGACATCACAGAGGATTTTGTTCTTCACAAAGTATCTAGCTATTTAGAGGGCACTGGGAGTTCAAACCGTTCTACATGTGCAAGCACACGAACCCATAAACAAGCACGCATGAAACCCCCGATCTCATCGTGTAGAAACTCCAACCGTGCAATTTGTTGGTCAACATTGCATAAATCACTCATGTATTACAATACCCATATAACACTTTTTAACATTCATCATTCAACCGAAGGAAATTCGAAACTATTGGAATCCTTTCAAATTATGACTTCTGGAATTTTCGAAATTCTCACTCAGTAAAACTATACAAATAATATATGGTTGCAAAATCTCGACATGTAGAACAAGAACCCTAAGGTTTTAGAATTAATTGATCAAAAAAATCCACATGAAAATATAACGACAATATTCGGTTCGAGAGAAGAATTTCGAATTTACTTATAGTTTTTTTTTTTGGGTTCTACAATCATATATGAACTGCTCTGATACCACATGTAGAAATTTCTAATATAAATAATCAACAAATTAAGAAAGAATTTGATCCATACATGATTGTAAAACACCAAAACTTACATATATACAGCGGAATTAAATGTACCTGTTTGAGCCATAGCCTCACTTGATGAAAAAACAAATCAAACTGATGTAATCAGTGATCTATCGGAATGCCGATCTTCCTTTCTATGACCTATTTCGGTATATCAGTTTTTAATGGGATTCAGCAACTGATAGGTATAACCTACCCTTTTATAGGTTAGAGAGGGGACCTAGCAAATCCTAATCAATAGCGTGTTAACTGGGCCCCTCTCATTATGGGCTTCAATTAAACACAATTGCCTACACTTTGCTACTCAACTAGGTCCGTTATTAATGGATGCCATAACCCAATTCAATAAGATCACTTAAAGGTTTAATATATATTGGAATATCCATTAACCCATTATTTAAAATAGAAAATTGATTAATTAATGTAAGCTCATTATAGGAAATTTCCAACATTATGGTCATCGTGTAATGATCAACACAAGGCAAAAACCCTCGCCACCACCATTTTCGTCGTCTGCAATATTTGTTGCGGCTGATGCATCTGGTGGGGGCTCCAACTCATGACCACCCACGTAACCCAGTCCTGCATAAAGCCCAAATCCGGAGCCAGCACAGTCGTTGTCGTCCAACGCATTCAAGAACGACCAGTCCATGTCGTTGCTCTCACCGTCATTACCATTCCCATTGTCGTCTCCTTCTCGAGCAGTGGATAGCAACGTGCCGTGCCCATGCCCGTGCCTATGCCCATTGTCGTTCCTTCTGCTCTGTCTTGAGCTCTCGAGGCCCTTAATGGCGAATTGGGTGGCGACGGCCCGGATCTCCTGGGAGGTGAGGCAAATGCACCTTTTAAAGTCATAAACCTCCGTTAGGAAGTCTTATTCAAACTTCGAGTGAACCCATTGTTGGTCACACTTGCCTTTAACGGTTTTCGGTCTTCACAACATTACCCAAACCGAGTCCTTTTATCTATCCATCCGGTAAAGCTCATGCATGACGTATAAGAAAGGCCAGGAAAGCAAAGTGCTGAACGGAACGGTCGAGCAAAGGCATGATTGTTTGACTCGAACTCTTCCTCCCTCTCCTAAAGAGACGTCAGGGTCCGTGCTCCCTCGGTCGTCTGATACCGTCTGTACTTGTTGAAGTATAGTTTTGACGGCCTTTCGCATGTTTGACCGTTCTTGCATGGGGACAAAGCCAAAAGAAGGAACAGAAAAAAAAATTGGATAGTTACCCCTCAAATTTTTAATCTCAGGTGACGTGTCCAAGACATTTTCTACGGATTATCCGTTTCACACGCGCTGTTCTTGCAATCTTGATGTCCAACCTTACTCGTTCGGTGCAGTTCCAAGCTTTTCAAATGCTCCTTCTCCTTCTTGTTCGATGGCTTTTCTTAATCCTCGCGCGCGGTTTGGACGAGACATTAGGCTGACAAGGGAGCTGGGACGTCAGGTAACTTGTCGCAATGTTCCTCTTAACTCTTTTTCACATGCACGAACTTCGTCTCTTCGCGGGCCAGACTCAACGTTCTGTTTCTTTATTGTGTTGCGATGGGAAGTGTGCAATAGTTTATGTCGGGGGAGTGTTTATGTCTGAGATATGCATTTGGGGTCTCCGAACGATGCTTAATGGGTAAAACTGATAAGGTGACACTCTTTAATCTAACGTGAGAATAATAATTTATTTTAAACCATAAAAATTAAATGAAATAATTATAAATTGTTGTGAGGTCTACTCTTTTAAGAATTTATAGTTCATAACATGCTGTTATTCTTATAATAATCCAAAAGCTATTATGTTAATAAAGCTCGCTTAGAGGGCGACATGTGTTCATTTGACGTCCACTTGTGAAAAGTGAAAGAAGGTTTTCCTTGTTAAGTATGGATAGGGCTTTGCTAGCATAACATTATTTTGGCTATTGTGAAAGAACAATAATTTATGAGCCACAAATTTTTGAAGAATTTTCCTCATAACAATTTATAGTTATTTGTTATTTGATTTTTTTGTGATTTAAAATAGACCGTAATTCTTATAATAAATTAAAGACTGTTACTCAATCATTTTTCATATGGATATAGATAGAGATATAGATTTGTGGGAGAAAATAGGGAAAGTATTAAAAATATTTTAGATCGATTGCATTTGTACCAATTAGTTCTAAACATTTCATTTGAACTAAACATTTTCACATCAGTACATGCAATCAATTTTGGTCAAAAATCACTGATGTGGACATTGGCAATCCTACGTGGCATGACCGATGCCTATGTGAAAATTTTAGATAATATTTTAATATTTTTGATTTTTTTAATAATTTTTTTAGTTTTGTTTTCTTGTTATTTGGACGGTTACCCCTCGAATTCTCAATCTCAGGCGACGTGTTCGAGACATTTTCACACGCGCTATTCTTCCAATCTTGATGTCCAACCAACCTGACTTGTTTCGTGCACTTCGACGCTTTTCAAATGCTCCTTCTCCTTCTCGTTCGATGGCTTTTCTTGGTCCTCGCGCGGGGTTTCGTTTCGACAAGACATAGGCAGACAAGGGAGCTGGGACGTTGGGTAACTTGTCGCAATGCTCCTCGAACTCTTTTTCCACATGCACGGACTTTGTCTGTTCGCGGGCCAGACTCAACGTTCTGTTTCTTTAGTGCGTTGTGATGGGAAGTGTGCAATAGTTGTGATAAGTGCATTTTCCAAAGTCGTGGGAGTGTTTGTTTCCTAAATTGATGCATTTGGGATCTCCGCCTTGTGCTTAGAGGGCGACGCAAGTTCATTTGATGTCCAATTGTGGAAAGTGAAGAAGGATTTCCCTATTAGATAAGGACAGAGCTTTATTAGTATAATAATCTTTAGGTTACTATAAGAATAACAGTTTACTGTAAGTCACAAAATCGTGAATGAGTGGATCTTACAATAATTTATAATGATTTTTTATGGTTCATAACATATTATTATTCTCATAGCAGATTAGATATTGTTACCTGATCATTTCTCAAATGAGGGATATAGATGAGATATAAATTTGTGGGAGGAAATAGAGAAAGTACTAAAAAAGTCATAGATCTATTGCATTGATGCCTATCCATTTTTAAATATTTCATTTGAGCCAATTTAATAGTAAACATTTTTATATTGATACCAATTTAGTCAATCCAATCAATTTTGGTCAAGACATCGACGGTCCTACATGTTTCATGGTCGACATTGATGGGAAAATTTTTATATTTTAGTTTTTTGATTTTTTTTTATAATTTTGTTGTTCTTTTCTGTTCTTGTTAATTTTTAAAATTTTTTATCTTTTCATTTTGGCCAGCAAGCCAAGCAAGCCCTCATTGGCCATTAGCAAGAGGGAAAAAAAAGGAAAGAAAAAATAAAAATTAATTCAAAATTCAATTTTTTTAAAGGAAAATTTGTAAAAGTTGTCACGCTAGTGCCAGTAGGGGTGAGCATGGTTCCAAGATGAGTCGGGAACTGCTAAAACGAACTGGTTCTAGGTATATAGAGTAGGTTTTGAGTTTCAAAAAATAAGGAATCTATTTTGACAGGTAAATTCTAAATGAAATTTGGACGGAACCTAAACCTACAACTTGGAATCACTCTCCCCTTTTTACAAGTACCCTATAGCTACTTAATCTTGAATTGATTTCTTGAAGCCATAGCAAAGTTATGGACTATCGACAATTGGATATAGCCATTGAGTCCTCGCTTGGTGGTGGAGCACTTAAAAATTCTAGAAAACTAGGTAACTTCAATTCTTTTTTCGTGTCAAAATCATAAAAAACAAACAATATATTAGGCTTAACTAAAAGTAAAAAAAGAAAAGAAAAAGACATTGGTCGATTCTCAGGTAGACCTTGAAACTTATAATAGTATAGGTTCTATGTTCCAGAGCATGTAAAATAGGTTTTGAGTTCTAAAAAATGAGGAATTTGTACTTATAAGTAAGTTCTAGGTTTCAAGTGAAACCTGGATAGAATTGGAATTGCTCAATCCTAAGCGCCGATTGTGTCATATAGAATGGCCGGCATCTATGTTAGCAATTTATGGATAAAATTGGCTAAATGCATTCAATTGGCAAAATATGAAAATATTTAGCTCTAAATTAGTTTAATTGAAAGATTTATGATTAAATTAATACCAATGCAATAGATTTAGAACTTTCTTGGTACTTTCCCCAGAGGGAAACTGTCCAATTGGTTGTAAACATATTTTGTGGCTGTCAATTCAACCCTAAGTTTTTCAATTTGCAATTTAATCCTAAACTTTTGTGTAGAATTCCCATGTAATACTTTTGGTCAATTTTTGCTGGAAATCGCTAACTTGCGGTCCAGTCACTGCTGACCATCTTATGTGACACAATACCATGTTAACAATTTTAGGGAAAATTGACTAGAAAGGTTACATTAAAATTTCATGCAAAGTTTAGGAATAAATTAGCAAAATTATAAAGTTTATGACTGAATTGACATCTACACAATATATTTAAGATTGGGCGGACAATTGCCCTAAAATAGGTGTGTGCATACGTGATAACAACCACCTTCTTATTTGGATACACTCCAATTTTCCCACCTTTGTAGCTTACGGATATGGAAAGTATTGTAAATTTTAGGAAATCCGAAAAACCGTCATTAACTTTCCCATATATAATATTGCCTTTCCTATATTTTGATCAGTTATATCTCACATAATTCAATTTCGAAATCAGTCACCCTTGTAATATGATTTCATAATCGTATATTTGCATGCACCTTCAGTTAAAAGAGTAAACGCCTATATTTGGCCTTGCCTAGTTTTAGAGAAATTATATATATATTTTTATGACCGATGAACCGCCGGAGCTCACCCTTCGGGGGAGCACACGACCCTCCAGTGCCCGGTGGTACCGTTGGGTCTCGCTGTAAGCCATTATTTAGACGTAAACCTCGGAGGAGGCTAGTCTAGGACCCCAACACCAAGACCCCTCTTACAACACTTTAGCAACAAGAGGGTTCGAACTCTCGACCTCAGCAATGAGGGAGAGAACGCACACCAACTGTGCTGCCCGTGATTGGGTGAGAAATTATACTTTTTCTTACCAGTACTTTCACGCTTTTTTTAATCAAGTCCCCAAAATTTTAATTTATCTAATCTAGTCACTTTCATAAATTTTCTTACTTCACCAACCATTTCTTGACTCATGTAATCATTGCATGTGGAATATTAGATAAATTAAAAATTTGACTAGTGGAATGATCGGCAATAATTGGAGAGTCACGTTAGCGATTTTCGACGAAAATTGACGTGAAGGGCTTCATTGAAACCTTTTGCAAAGGTTTAGGACTAAATTGACAAAACTGAAAAGTTTAGAATTAAATTAATGTTTGTATTATATGTTTATGATCGATTGGGTAATTTTCCCCAAGCTATCATGTGAAGTGTGGCTTTGGTTTTAGCAGTTAGAAAACCAACTGGACTAATAACATGTTGGAATCAATGATTTCATTGTAATTATACTTTAATTATTGATAAATAATACTTTAGATATATAAAAAAATTATAGTTAGTTTACAAAGTGAAAGGCCTATCATTGATTCGGTATTTGAATCTCATACACTTTAATTTCCAATCCATTCAAAACATTTTTACTTGGTTGGTCCTACTCAAATCCTACTCTAACTCTGATTATCAAATTTTTCCCCTGCGTTCTTGCAGGGCGTGAGTATCGAAATCTATACCTAAAACTAAATCATCCCCACCTCAACTTCTTAAAAAGGTGAAGATTTGAACCCACCATTCTCCGCCACCTCCCCCATCCCATGTAGGAAAGATGGCCACTGGGGCAAACCTCAATGGTTACTCCATTCAAAACATCACTCAATAAAATAATGGTGTATTGGTCTTCATTAATTAATTGCCCAAACATTGCTCTGACTAATTCAATTCAAGTCAGGGTTGACAACTTATCTTGAATCAAAGAAACTAGTTTCGATCTGAACATGTCTCCAATGTGAATCAAAACTGATGTGAGAAACATTCTCGGCTCTCTATTCGTGATAGGTGCGGTCGATGCTTCGGACATCGAACATTTCTCTATTAAAATGTGATTCCGCAGTGTCTTGACTGTACAACCTTTTCTCCCCAGCTCGAACCCTAACGTGTTTGTTGCCATTCTAGAGGTCTCGGCGGGGCGATACATGGCGTGACTAACGACTAGTCACATCCTTTGACCTAATGGAGAAAGCCCTTGCATGAGAAAAAGAAAACCATGGCCGGTCTGTTTGGTCGGGGTAAGGTTGCCTTTGTGCGGCCGTGGCCGGAACATTTGACACTCCGGTGTTGAGTTCAGAATGCATCATGTGTTTCATGCGGTGCTTCTGACGGCGGCGTGCATGCCATCACGAGCTTTCTCTCCCTGCATGCTCTCAGTTCCACCTGCTTCTTCAATCTAGCACCGAAAGACAAGAGGGGTCAAGCAATGTATCTGCAAAATTTCTCTGAAACCACTACGTACACGATGATGATACACGATATACACTTACAGACTTGTTCACTGCATTAACAATAAAACCCTTAGCAACCCTATGTCGATCCACTCCCCTATTGTGATCGTGCAATGATCAACACAAAGCAAAAATTAAAAAAGAAAAAGAAAAAAGAAGACAGTACAAGACGAGTTTCCCCCGGCAACAAATAAAAAGTTTGCCGGACGAAAAGGTTTTCAGAAGTTCCAGAGAAATGATGGCTGGTGACAATAAAAACTCTCGCCACCACCATTTTTGTCGTTTGTTGCGGCTGATGCTTCTCGTGCGGGCTCCAACTCATGAGCACCCGCGCAATCCAGTCCTGCATAAAGCCCAAATCCGGAGCCAGCACAGTCGTTGTCGTCCAAAGCATTCAAGAACGACCAGTCCATGTCGTTGCTCCCACCGTCATTACCATTCCCATTGACGTCTCCTTCTTCAGCTGATGATGCCATGCCCGTGCCTATGCCCATCGTTGTTCCTGCTGCTCCTCCTCGCGCTCTTGGGCCCCTCATTGGCGAACCAGGCGGCGATGGCCTGGATCTCCTGGGAGGTGAGGCAAACGCACCTTTAACGTCATAAACCTTCAACCTCATTAGGAAGTCTTATTCAAATCTCAAGTGAACCCATTATTGGTCACACTTGATTTTAACAATTTTAAGCCTGGATCTTCACTAATAAGGAATCTCTATGGTGTAAGTGGATTCATACCAATCATCTGAAAATGAAGCATTTCTGGATCACCTCCCCCCCAACCGTCTGTTCATGGACCTGGAGGAAATTGCTAGCCTTAAGGGGGGGAAGCATAAAATTTTTTAAGTGGACGATTGGAAATGGATTGACTACTTCGCTTTGGTTTGATCCATGGATGGACTTGGGCCCCATAAACTCGGTTTTTGATAATAATCATATATACCAATCTAACCTTAATAGGCACTCAAAGGTTGCGGATCTCTTCTCCATGGATGGACAAGTCACTTTAAATGAGATACGCCTGTGGCAGATTCCAATCACTCCTTTAAATCATCTGAGTGACAAGTTCACCTGGATGATGCATCCTTCTGGCATTTTCTCCACGGTGTCTGCCTAGTCGGTCATTCGCTGGAAAGCAACGCCTGTTTCGTGGGCCTCTTTTGTATGGAACAAGGCGTTAGCTCCTCATCACCAATTCCTCCTCTAGCTGATATCTCGGAACTGGCTTCCAACCCAGGTTTTCCTTATGTTCTATGGTAGACTACCTGTGGTGCACTGTGCATTTTGTAATGTTAGGCCTGATTCTATCAACCACCTCTTTTTTGACTGTCACGTGTCTAACTCGCTTGCTACTTTTTGGGCTGCAAAGTGCAACCTCCCTTGGAGTAACCGAACTTGGGTGGAAAATTTTAGCTGGGTAAGCAACACTCTTTCAGGAAGTGGATTCTATGTTGACATTGCCAGATTCTCATTCGGAGCTCTCTACTATGTGATCTGGAAGACTAGGAATGACATAATATTCCGATTCTCCAATCTGTCCATGCTTGCTATGAAACAGTACATTACCAAGTCGGTCAAGGACAAAGCCATTTCCTACCAGTCGGTAGCCGACAACCTAAGAAATAGGAGATTACAGCGTAGCTGGGGGTTAGACCCAAATATTTTTGTATAGGTTGTGGAGCGCGAGTTAGCTTCTTCTGATGCTGACTCTTTTATGTATTTACTACTTCTGTTGTGAACTTGGCCTCCCCCCACTCCAGTGACCTGTTGTCCCATTGAGTATGGGCTGGGGCCAAGTCTCACCCCTTTGTATAGTGTATAGTTGGAAAGTTTCTATAACATTTACCTTTACCGGAAAAAAAAAAACAGTTTTAAGCCTTGACATTACCCAAATCGAGTCATTTCATCTATCCATGTGGTAAAGCTCATGCATGACGTATAAGAAAAGCCAGGAAAGCAAAGTGTTGACCGGAACGGTCGAGCAAAGGCATGATTGTTTGACTCGAACTCTTCCTCTTCTAGAGGGACATCCGTGTTTACACTCCCCCGGTTGTCAGATGCAGTTTTAACGACCTTTTGCATGTTTGACCGTTCTTGCATGGGGAAAAAGCCAAAAGAAGGAAAAGAAAACAAAATTGGACGGTTACCCCTCAAATTCTCAGTCTCAGGTGACATGTTCCAAACATTTTCTCACTGATTATTATCGGTTTCACACGCGCTATTCTTCCAATCTTGATGTTAAACCTCACTCGTTTGGTGCAGTACGACGCTTTTAAAATGCTCCTTCTCCTTCTCGTTCGACGGCTTTTCTTGGTCCTCGCCCGTGGTTTCGACGAGACATTAGGCCAGAGAAGAGAGATGGGACATCAGGAAACTCGTCGCGATGTTCCTTGGAGCTCTTTTCACGCGCACGGCCTTTGTCTCTTCGCTGGCCAAGTTTCACTTTTCTGTTTCTTTAGTGCGACTTTTGGCGTGTGCAACAGTTGCGAGAAGTGCATTTTCCAACGTCGGGGGAGTGTTTATTCCCAAATTGTGGGATCTTTGCGTGGTGCTTAGAGGGTGATTCATGTTCATTTGACGTTCACTTGTCAAATGTGAAAAGGGCTTTCTGTTAGATTTGGATATAGAAAGAGATATAGATACATGCGAGGAATTGGGGAAAGTACTAAAAATGTTGTATATTTATTGTATTGATATTAATTTAATTTTAAACATTTTATTTTGATCAATTTTTTTTGTCATAATGAAAATTTTATTTCACATGAAGGAGATGTACATAGTTTCAAGATAAAGATGCAAATCTCACAAAGTAAGAAATTCTTAAATTTAAATCAACTCAATAAATCCTACAAAGACTTGCTCACTTGCAAAAGACGAATCTATCATAGCATCAAAGCACAACTGTCGTCCGAATATTGAATTTCACATTAACATTAATGACAAGTACGCATTCAAGATTTCCATATCCAGTGATTATGGCTTTGCCAAATGGTGGTGCGTGCCTAGATCCGGCATCCCGAACACCATTACTGTATAGAGATCACAACAACACCAACATGTCGAAAGAGTATAGAAAATGCCTTGGAAGTTCCAGATCTACAAATAGATTGGAATTAAAGAATACCCAAATCTAGATCTAGCTTTAAATCAAGAGAGATGACTTGTAAAATAGATATCGGTTGATCGCATAATCACTTTCAGATAAGGGCCGCCAAAAGCAGCAGCTGAGGCGCCTCGAAGACTTGCAAAGTGCGCGACTATAAGGAGCAAGCACCAAAGTCGGAGTAAGCAATCCGATCCGGAAGAGCAGATTCTTCCGAGGCTCTCGCTTTGAACTTCTGAGTTCACAGGACGAAACTCTTTACTTCCGTAGAGGATCTCCAAGACGACTCCACGAAATCAACAAAGAAATCTTGAAGGTGAGGAGGGAGGGACGAGGGGGGGGGGGGAAGAGAGAGATCCCCTCAAGGATGTCACTAAACGAGGGTTGGGTGGCAGCTTGATGGGAAGAGAGAAAACCCTCATTTGAGGCAACTTATTCATCAACTTTTTCGCATTAGTACCGATTCAATCCGATTAATTTTGATAAGAAATTACCGACAAGGACATCGGCCATCCTACGTGCTTAGATCGGTACTGACGTGGATATTTTAAAATTTTATAAGTTAATATTTTAAATAATTTTTTTTGTTCTTTTTTTTGTTATATTTTCTTTTCGTTTTGGCCAACGAGCCAAGCAAGCCCTTGCTCTCCAAAATGAAAGGAAAAAAAAAAAAGATAAAACAAGAAAAAAATTCAAAATTCAATATATTTAAAAAAGTTGTAAAAATTATCTATGTTGGCATTGGCCGTGCCACATTAGGTAGCCAGTGTCCATGTTAGCAATTCCTAAAACAAATTGGCCGAATGGAATCAATTGGCAATGTGCGAAAATATTTAGGATTAAATTGGCCAAATTGAAAGGTTTATGACTGATTTGGTATTAATATAATAGGTTTGGGACTTTAGGGGTATTTTTTTTGGGGGAAATTGTACGATTGGTGGTAAACATATTGTGCAGACGTTAATTCATTCTTAAACTTTTCGTCTTTGCCAATTTAGTCCTTGGCCTTTGTGCAGAATTCCGGTCGTTTTTTTTTTTTAGAATCATTGATGTGGCAGTCCAATTATCACTAACTGTCTTGTGTGACACATTATCACATCAATGATTCTAGGGAAAATTGACCGGAAAGGCTACATTGGATTTTTGCGCAAAGTTTAGAATTAGATTTGAAAAAATTGAAAAGTTTATGATTGAATTGATATTGTCACAATATAGTTAAGGTTGATTGGATAATTTTTCTTAAATTCATGTGTGCATTTGCGATAATAACTACCCTTTTATTTGGATACACTCCAATATTCCCGCCTTTCTAGCTTATAAATATGGAATGTATTGTGATTTTTTGGAAAGTTACAAAAACCTCCGTCAAATTCTCATATATAATTTTTCCTTTTCTATATTTTGATCGGTTATATCTCACATTATTCAATTTCGAAACCTGTCGCCTTTGAGTTTGATTTCATAATCGTATATTTGCGTGCACCTAGAGTTAAAAGAGTCAAAACCTATATTTTGCCTTGCCCAGTTTTAGACAAATTATACTTTTTCTTCCTAGTACTTTCATGCTTTTTTTCTTCTTCTTTTGAATCCAGTCACCATATATTTAATTTATCTAATCAAGTCATTCTATTTTCATAAATTTTTAAATCAAATCCGTATAACATAAAATCCGATCAGATTTAGCTAACATGATTGTTAATGGATACCAAACAATATGATGCAGATGCCCAAGTGAATGTGTGTGAAAAAATTTAGCCAATATACATAGTGTCAGAGTGTAAAATAGATAAAATATTATCAATGTGGATACCCACATGAACTTTTGCATTGGAAAATTTTTTATCCACGTCACACAACACAATGACCAACTACATTTAGTTGGAATAGGTGTTTGAGGAACTTGATTAGAAAATTTGTGATAATATAAAGACTTGATTAGACAAATAAATAATTTAGGAATTTGATTAGGAAAAGCGTGAAAGTACGAGGAAGACAAGTAGACACTTTTTCCTTATTTTTTTAAAAGTTATTTGTGTCCAAACGTCAAGTGTCAAGTCTTTTTCCCCAACCTATTGCGTGATATATGCTTTGATTTTAGCAGTTGGAAAGCCAGCTGGACTGATAACACTTTGGAATCAATGATTATGTTGTAATTACGCTTTTATGGATTGATAAATAATACTTTAGACATATAAAAAATATATATAATTATCTTACAAAGTGAAACTACTATTTTTAATTCAGCGTTTGAATTTCGTACACTTTTATTTCCGTTCGATTTAAAATGTCATTCTCTAAAATAATATTATATCGGTCTTCATTTATAAATAGCCCCAATATTGCTCCGACTGATTCAATTCGATATGGGGTTGACAACTTATCTTGAATCAAAGAAACCAGTTTTCGGTCGAACATTACTCAAATGTGAATTAAAACCATTCTCGACGCTGTTTCTGTGACACATGCAGTCAACGCTTCGAGATCGAACGTTTCTCCATTAAAATGTGCTTGTACGGTGTCTCGACCGTACATCCTTTTCCCGTCGGCTCGAACCCTAATATGATTGCTGTCCCCACTAAAGATCTCAGCGGGGCGATACGTGGTGTGACTAACGACTAGTCGCATCCTCTGACCTAATGGACAGAGCCCTCGCACGAGAAAAAAGATAATCATGGCCGGTCTGTTTGGTCATACAGAGGTTGCCCTTCTTCGGCCGTGGCCGGATCGTTTGACACTCCGAGATTGAGTCCAGAAGCATCGTGTGTTCGATGCGGCGCTTCTGATGGCGACGTGCATGCGATCACGAGCTCTGTCTCCCTGCACGCTCTCTGTTCCATCTGCTTCTTCAATCTCGCACCAGAAGACAAAGGAGGGGGGGCCAAGCAAGCAATGTATCTGCAACATTTCTCTGTATAAACTTTACGTACACGACGATGATACAAGATATACACTTACACTTACAGACTCGTTCGCTACATTAACAATAAAACCCTAAGCAACCCCATGTCGATCCACTCCGGTATCAGTCATCGTGTAATGATCAACACGAGCTCTGTCTCCCTGCATGCTCTCTGTTCCACCTGCTTCTTCAATCTCGCACCAGAAGACAAAGGAGGGGGGGCCAAGCAAGCAATGTATCTGCAACATTTCTCTGTATAAACTTTACGTACACGACGATGATACACGATATACACTTACACTTACAGACTCGTTCGCTACATTAACAATAAAACCCTAAGCAACCCCATGTCGATCCACTCCGGTATCAGTCATCGTGTAATGATCAACACAAGGCAAAAATTTGGACATGAAAAAGAAGACAGTACAAGACGACTTCCCTCCGGCAACAGATAAAAAGTTTGCCGGACGAAAGAAGGTTTTCAGAAGTTCCAGAGAAATGATGATTGGTGACAATAAAAACCCTCGCCACCACCATTTTCGTCGTCTGCATCATTTGTCGTGGCTGATGCTTCCGGCGGGGGCGCCAACTCATGGCCACCCACGTAATCCAGTCCTCCATAAAGCCCAAATCCAGAGCCACAACAGTTGTTGTCGTCCAGCGCATCCAAGAACGACCAGTCCATGTCGTTGCCCCCACCTTCGTTCCCATTCCCATTGTCGTCTCCTTCCTGAGCCGCCGATAGCGATGTGCTGTGCCCGTGCCTGTGCCCATCGTCGTTCCTGCTGCTCTGCCCCGAGCTCTCGGGCCTCTGGTTTGCGAACCGGGCGGCAACTGCCCGGATCTCCAGGGGTGTGAGGCCCTGGGCCCCTGCGATGTCAGGCGGGCTGTCGGGGAAGTTGAACTGCGCCTGCCGGCCCCGCAGGCAGTAGAGCGCCGCGTCGAAGGCCCTCGCCGCCTTCTCAGGGGTGTCGTATGACCCGAGCCATATCCTCTCCCGGCTGTGCGGGAGCCGGATCTCCGACACCCACTTCCCCCACTTCCGCAGCCTCACCCCCTTGTATCGGGATCCACCCGCATCTGACTGGCCCCCCGAAGCTCCGGTCCCCTCATCCATTGTCCCCGCCACTGCCGGCCCTGACAGAAAACGAGCAGGTTCTTGCAATGGAGAGAAAATGGCAAATTCGAACGATATCAGGAGGGCGAGAAAGAGCGAGATGGGATGATGCGGAACTCAAATGTGATACTTGGCAGCCGCCAGGGATGGGCTTTTATAGTTGATTCCCCGTCCGAGCTCGGGAGCGTCGGCGGTTGCCAACGCGTGTTGATCGGTCTCGGTGGCTCGCGAGGGGACGACACGTGGACCAGTAGGGGCCGCGCTGACATGGCGAAACGCGGTAGGGCCGGTAACTAGAGAAGAGCACGTTTGAATATCGGGTGTGGGAAGAGAGTTTTTAATGTTCACTCGTGCCCGGTGCTGGCGGACCCCATGGTCCCCCCGGAGCTCTCCCCGTCGTCGCAGCTTGCTTGCCCGCCCCCACTCTCTCTCCGCCGGCGCGTGGTGTGCACTCGCTAAGGTTTCACTTACGCATTTATGGCCATTTGTGTCGTGTAACTTTGCACGAAACCCTAGGTCTTCGACCACTACGTAATAATACCATTCGGACTTTCATTTCGTTGCGGTCGTCAAGATTTGGGTATTTTTTTCCTCGCTAATTTCTGCAGTGCATACAGCTTTTGAAGGATAAAATTATATTTATATGTAGCTGTCATTTTTAAGGAAATCTCTCTTTTATTTTTGGTCGCTGTAAAAACTGAAAAATTTAGGAAATGCGAAAGAGATGCATAAGCTAAGATTATACATGATGGGGGAAAATAAATGGGAAGAATAATATTAAAGAGTAAAAAGTTTTTGGTAAAATTCGATAAGCAGAGCTATTTCAATCGAGCCATGATTAGGGCGCGTGGACCGGGGGAGAGGGAATTACGAGGAAGGCGGCGGGACGTCCAAGAAACGACACGGCTGCATCCGACGTCATTGTCAAATCTTTTAATCCCCCTCGTGCATCATACCATCGCTTTGGACTTTTGTGCCATGGGCAGTGTTCGGAATTTTATTTTCTTGTTTCTTTTTTTGGGTTCCTCCTCACAGTCCAGAACGTGGCCCAAGAACATGATGAAGAAGGAAAGAAGAGAAGATACATGAACGGTTTTGTCTCTCTTGTTGTGAACTTCTTTTTAGCAAGTTGGATGCGAGAAAAATTCAAATGCGAAATGCCTTTTTCCCATGATGGTAATTAAGTTCGTTGTATCACGGCCTTCGAAAAAGTGAAAA
Source organism: Corymbia calophylla (assembly GCA_014182845.1). Classification (NCBI taxonomy): domain Eukaryota; kingdom Viridiplantae; phylum Streptophyta; class Magnoliopsida; order Myrtales; family Myrtaceae; genus Corymbia; species Corymbia calophylla. Next base: position 33,660,154 of record CM024695.1, read on the forward strand.
CGGCCCCTCTATCTGGACTTTATCCTATTGGGTCCATTCAGATTTATCATTACTCTTTTTCTATTGTTTTATTTCATGTCAAGAGTTGTTTTACAGGCATAGCTTTGAGATTTCGTGGTATATCGATTATTTGCATATATGTTTTTATCTAGATAATGAGAAGATGTGCCATGAAAGGTTCTACCAAATGATGAAAGTACTATCAATCACTACCACATTTAATCGCTTTCACTTGAGGATAGAGTCGTATCCATGTGAGGGCGTGCGTGCACGTCATCATCCGCAAGGATCAATCGAGTAGAAAATTCGAATCTAGAAAAATTGTACTTTTGGGTATTCGACTCGAATATGGTTGATGGAAAGCTGACAGGTAAAATTCACCTTCAGTCACCTGCTACCTCGTGAGCGAGAACCCATATCCAGTGTCCTGTCTGGGATGAACTCCAAATCAGGGGGCGAAAAGTGCCGTTAATACAAATCCAAGGAACTTGAAAAACCACTTAAAAAAAGAAAAAAGAAAAAAAGAACTTGCCCAATGCATCAACCATAGTAGAAGCATGGACATTAGATATAATTTATAAACCGTCAAAACTTTTGCCAAAAAAGTGAAGTTATAAACCGTCAAAAAGCGACCGACTCGGCGAATATGATATTGCAGACTGTCACTTTTCCAATATGGCTGTTCGAAGTCATTAGAAAAATCGCGTACCTTATCCTCCAACTTCTCTACGCCTCTCTCTCTCTCTCTCTCCTCCATATAAAGCCAAAGCGACCGCCCCACGCACCGTTTTGGCTGCGTCATACGTGACAGCATAGAAATCCACATCGACTCGGCGAATGGGGTCCGGCAGTATCTGCCAGCAGAGGATCCGGGAAGCATCATGATGAATCCCAACATGGAATAAAGATAGCAAGCTTCATAAGGAACGACGCGTCGAGATCGATACGCTGATGACAGTGCTGCAGGATTTGACCCCGACGCTTTTGTTCATTTCCTTTTCCTACCAAGGACCAAAAAAGTCCTCCGTGGCTCTTCGAGCTCTCGACTAATTTGTATTGGAGCTGTCACGCGGCGTGGATAAATGGGTGATATTTCTTTTGTGTCCATTTTGCTTCGAGATGACACCCCGCGTTGACTAAGATCATGACGTGATTTGAGATCCTAATTCTAATTAGACTATTTGAACACTTAAATATTAAACAACGCATTCATACATTTTAAGCTTTTAAAACAGTCAGTAGTAGCCATAGTAAATCTCATATAGTATTAAAGCTAGAGATACCGAATTCAAATCTTTCCAAACCCCATTTATCTCTCCAATAAAATATGTCATCGCTTAATACTAGGCAAAATAGATTAGATTAAGCGTGAGGGGAGTGATAAAACTACTAAATTATGTTTTTATCTATCAACTTAAACTTTTAAAATAGTTAATAGTAACCCTATCAAATCTCACATAGGCGATGCTTGGGCTCGTGATTGCAGGCTGACATGTCCATGTCGCAAGCACTTTTACATGGTGCTGAACCTGCCAAACATTCCAGAAGGGTACATAGGGCAAAGGTTGAATTATCCACGAGAGCTTGCGTCTGACCTAACCAGCTGCACGTTCGTCATGATTAAACAACTTGACCTGCCTTTGAATCGTTTAAAGAGAAAAAGAAGGAGTGGACTTTTACCGTATCGATCCGGAGTCGAAGGGGTTGACCTCAGTGTCTTCTGAGCTCCATCATCACGTCACACACGGTTAATACACACAGTCAAAGCGGGACTGAATTGACTTTGGATCTGCGCTTTTGCCTCGGAGGAGAAGAAAACGAGAAAACCCTAAAGACTCATCATCTCCTAAAGACCTACGTGACTTCAGCAGATCGCGTTGCGACTACCATCGCCATGCATGCGCACGAGGGGGGTGGATCCGACGCGTTGCTCAACTTGGACTCGCAACTCCACACCTCGTTGGAGCAGAGTGACGATGTCCAACTTGGCTTTGTAGATGGGACGCATGGACTGCACTGCAGACACGTTTAACGTTGGACTGTCCTCGTCTGATTATGCAGATGTTCAGATTGCTCCTAGGAATGTCCTATGGGCACTGTTCAGTTGACCTGATGCGATCGGATATGATGAATTCAACCCACGACAGCGTGATATCATAGTTATAGTACGGACTTTCCGTGTATGGGTATGTGACGTTTGAGATATGATTGGCTGAGCATGCAAGACTTATTTTAGGAAAAAAAATATGGATCTCAGAGAATAACAGTTTAGTGATTGAATTGAATTGCGGGGATAGCTCAGTTGGGAGAGCGTCAGACTCCTTACCAAAAAAAAAAACAGTTTAGTGATTGAATCGCCCGGACGAACGAGCAAGAGAATAGTATCTCCAGCTTCATTTGGTAATGTTTTTTGGTTTTTGGGAATAATTTTTGTTTTATTATATTTTTACTCCTTACAACAGTTTGAGCAAAATAACGTATTTAGCATCTGCACAAATTTTTTTATTTTAGGAATAAAAAAATAATGTGTTTGGTACGACAATATTTTTGTGACGTAGAATTTTTTTTTAGTTTTTTAATAACTTTATGAGATTTTTTTTTCATTACTTTTTTTTTTTGTTACCCTTTCTTCTTCCTCTTCTAGCTAGTCGTTGAGCCTCGACGATGGCTGGTGACTTGCTAGAGACAAGAGCCGGCGACCTCACCAAGCTCGACCTCGCCTAGCCACAATGAGATCGGCTTTGCTAGTTGAGCCTTGCCGACGACCAGCGACTGGCCAGAGGAGAAAGAAGAAGAAAAGAAAAGAAAGTAAAGTAAATGATCCGTTTCAAAAATTATTCCAAAAAAAAAGGCTTTTTACCACTTAAATCTTCCTTGTGGAGAGCTTCGTCCAAGTCGGATGGAGCTCATGAACTTTGGATATAGGGGCTATGGTATATTGATTAAGATTTTGTTAATGGGCGATCAACAAAGTTGGTAAGAGCTTTGACAAACAATAAATCTATACTTTGATGAAATCAAAGTCAAAGTCAATATAACCTAAAAGGAAGAGAAAATCGCTATTCTACATATTCGAGGCTTAATTGTTTAATCTTATGGGCTCCTCAAGACAGGCCGCTTACCAGAACTTCATCTAGAAGGGTCAATTTTTCCTCCAACCATAATTCTGATGGTCAGGTCAAAAGATGGACATCGCATGAATTTAGTGTGCGCTAAGTTTGCATAAACCGGTTAATCAGAGGCATTCTGAAGATATTAAATTGGGTGGAGAAAATATGTAATTTCCGTTGGATGGATTAGAAATTTGCTCATTTGGAAAAGCAAAAACTAGTGATTACTGAAAAGATAGAGGATGGAGGGTGGGCTTTGTCCATCACTAGAAATGGGCCATGTGAAGGGCCTGGCCTCTTTACGAGCAACCAGGACGACTAACAATATAATTTGACAAATGCCAAAGAATCTAAACACCTAAAAAAAGAAATTTACTTAAAGCAAGCTTAAATTTCAATTTTTTTTTGGTTGGTCCTACTTTATATCCTATCATATTCCTACTTTACCGCTCAGGCTTTTGTTCTGGCTTCGTGCAGGGCGTGAGAATCGAAATTTAGTCCAAAAATTACGAGTCCCCACCCCAACCGCCCGAGAAGTTGAGGATTCGAATCTCTCACCTCCCCATTCTCACGTGAGAAGAGGCCGCTAAAGCGAATCCCAGTTATTGTCAAATTTCAATTTATTTGTTAGATAATTTATCATCTATTATATATATTTAGTAAGCCGGATCTGAGAGAGGGTGCTCGCCATGTGGCACTCCTCTATTATAAATCTGCTCGTGTAAAGGTGCACAATTTTTCGTGCACGCCCATCAGCAAAATAATTATTACTAATCATCACAAGTTATTAATCGTATCCTCGATAAATTCCTAAGCCAGAAGATGGATTCACTTATATACAAGCAACACACGATTACTTTATCAAGAAATAATTGTGTCGCTTTAGGGTCTGTTTGGTAACCATCTTATTTTTTTTATATATATTTTTTGTTCTTTTGTTTCCTTGAAGAAAAAAAAGAATAGAAATCCGTTTGGTATTATTAGCTAATTTTTTTATTCTTCAGAATAGAAAGTGGCTAGGGAATAGATTTGTAGTAGAAATAGAAAGTAAAAAAAAAATCTACTTCTTTGTTCACAAGTATAGAAGTGGAAAAAACTAATTCTAAACATAAATTATTTCTAGGATCGGAAATGTTATGTTTCCAATGAACTCTTTATGTAAATTACTTTCTCACTACATGTTGGCATCGATGAATACTTTAGTCGGGCTATGTTTGTTTTGCGAAAAATAAATAATTTAAAAAATAATTTTATAAATGAAAAATATTTTTATCGTCCACGAAAGTATTTATATAAATTATTATCAATAATGAAAATATTTTCCATTAGTTAATTATTTCAAGCGATACAAACAATCATTTTTAGAAAAATATTTTCCAAATCATTAATTTTTCAATAAATAGATGGAGCTATAGATTCTTCAATTTTTCCACTGCTATATATTTTTCTTGTTGAAATAAAAACTAGTTCATTCAATGAACAACCCGGGTAGAATACGGTTGATGAGTCCTTGGACATAAAATATCCCATAGGAATTGGGGAAAGACCAGATAACCAATCAATAGGGAAAGGTTCCCTTTCTTTAGGGTTTCGTGATCTAATGCAAGTTGATTGGCTTCACGTAAACAATGGACAACCTTGATATCTTTTAGCCAGGCCATATAATTCTTACATTCGTTTATGGCATTTCTTAGGATTAGGAAAAGTGTTAGAAAAGTTCAAAACATTTTGCATTGGTACCAATCTAGTCGTAAACCTTTTATTAGTATCAATTTAATCCTAAACGTTTTGTCCTAGTATTAATTTAGTCTTTTTGGCTAATTTTGGTCAAATATTGCTGACATGGATGTTGGCCAGCTTACGTAGCATCGTTGCGCTGACAAGGACAATTTTTAACTATTGTTGGCAAGGACCATGAAGCCCATTGATAGAGATTCCTAACAGTAATTTGTTGTTGGGAAGGCTACTTTATACTAGTACTAGAATATAGCGAGGGCTGCGATGCCCTCGCCTAGACTTGAGCAAGACCATTGGGGCCACAAGCGAGATCACCTTGCTTGTATATGGGTGAGGCCAACCTCGCCATGGTCTTGTCGAAATCTAGGTAAGGTTGCCTCACCCAGATATTGGTGAGGCTAGGCTTGGGTCGCGACCCTCACCAATGGCCGGCAAGGACCTAGCAACCCTTGCCAACCCGATGGTCACAGTAAAAAAAAGTGAAGAAGGAAAAGAGAAGAAATTTTTTAAAAAATAAAATTAAAAAATTCATAAAAATATGGAAAAAATTAAAATATTATTAAAAACCCTCCATATCAGTGTATATCATATCATGCGGAATGCCCGATATCTATATCATCAATTTTCGGTCAAAATTAATCGGAACTGAAGTGGTAAAATGTAAAAGAGTTTAAATTTTTTTTGATAATTTTCTCATGGAGGAAAAACGACGACCCTAAACTCAATTTGCCAATAAATGGCGGGTTCGTTGAACCGTGCCCGGATAGACAACTGAACAACTGGAAGAACCAGAAGGAACGTGGGAAGTGAAATTGGTCAACTAAAAGCGACCTTCTCGTTGTCGGGTTATATATATTTTTTAATCAATCTAGCCATTGTCGGAATTTACCTACGCCACCCATTCTGTCACGACCATTTCGGATGGCATCGGCCAATCCGTTCTCCCCAGCTTGACATTCTGTAAACGACAAGCGTGCATTCGGCTCGACTCTTGTCTGTTAATTGCTGTCAAGCGTCAAATTAGACCAACACCACAACAAACTTTCTGAATTTTCTTAACATCCTTCGCATCTCCTTTTCAAGGATGGCTAGTATTAGGGGTGTCCAAAAAACCCATCCAACCCGAACCGAACATGACCCGAACACGAAATAAGTATACAGACGTGTTTTTGGCCTTAATATTGTTTGGGTAATAATTATAAACACAAATGGAATACATGTTTTGGGTCAAGTTAGGGTCGGAACATTGTTCCACTCAAACACATTAAAGGCTTCAACCCAAACACACCCACCCAAGCTATCTCCTCTATAACTTCTTCTACTCGCAACTCATCCAGCACGTCTCGTCTCACGGGTTCGTCGTCGTCTCTCTCCCTCTCCCTCTCTCTCTCTACATCTTCCATATGATTTGCTTCTTTTTCGCGACCGATGCAGAACTTTAGATGAGGGAATATTATCTGTCTGCGGAGATATTCACAAATGGGTTGGACGAGGTCTCGCGACGTCACGTAAGAGCATTTCGAATTCCTTTTGTCATATATTTTTATTAAAAAATTATCTGTTTGCAGAGATGTTCACGGACGGGTTGGACGAGACCTCACGGCGTCACGTAAGAACATTTCGAATTCCCTTTGTCATATTTTTTATAAAAAAATTATTTGTCTGCGGAGATGTTCACGGACGGGTTGGACGAGGTCTCGCAGCGTCACGTAAGATGTCATATTTTTTATTATAAAATCATTTGTCTGTGGAGATATTCACGGACGGGTTGGACGAGGTCTCGCGGCGTCACGTAAGAGCATTTCGAATTCCCTTTGTCATATTTTTTATTAAAAAATTATCTGTTTGCGGAGATGTTCACGGACGGGTTGGACGAGATCTTGCGACGTCACATAGAAGCATTTCGAATTCCCTTTGTCATATTTTTTAATAAAAAACCCGAAACCCGAACCGAACCGATCCGTTTTTCTTGCTTCATGTTTTATGCATTTCGGGTCGGGTCGGGTCGGGTCGGGTCAAATGACATTACCCTTATTGTTCGGGTCAGGTCGTGTAACATCAAAACCCGACCCGATCCGATCCGTTGACACCCCTAGCTAGTATGGTGATTATCGTTGGGTTTTGCTAGCATAACAATCATTGGACTACTGTGAGAATACTAACTTGTTGTAAACTATACTTTTTTTAAAGAATGGACCTCATAACAATTTATAAAAAAAATGATTGGATGATAGTTTTTAATTTATTGTGAGAATTACAATCTTTTCCGAATCATAAAAAATCAAATAACAAATAATTATAACTTGTTGTGTGGTCCGCTCTTTCAAGAATTTGTAACTCACAATAAGCTGTCATTCTCACAATAATTCAAATATATTATCCTAACAAAATCAAATTTATAATTATTTATTATTTGATCTTTTAATGGTCCGACCAAACTGTTATTTCATTTCCAATTAATTTATCGGCGGAAAGGAAGTCAACGCGAAAAGGATTTGTGCATGAATTCGCATTCGGCAGCGTGCGTGCATGGGGGGGTTCGTTTCTATCGAACGATATGTGTCGAATTAGGTGGCAGCTGAACTGATGACGGTGATGATATCGATTTTTTCTCCATTAAATGTGGATCGTGACGAGTGAAGTGATAAGAGAGACAAGCCGTTTATTAATAGTAGCTGCCGCCCCATCCTTTCCCTCCTGCAGTTAACACCTTCTGGATTGACTAAGTGCGCCAGATACATTCGATGGCATTGATGAGGGTTAGAAGTTGGGGCATTTCCTTTTGGTACGTGCAGCCATGCTTTGAAAATGAAATGGCGCAGTGATTAACATAATTAGGGGTGTGCGGAAGAACTAAAAACCAACCGGACTGTTTCAGAACTGGAATGAATATGCTTAAAACCGATGATTTCCATAGGGACTGGTCAAGTATGCAGCCATGCTTTGAAAATGAATTGGCGCTGTGATTACGGCTCGCACCTTTTACTGGTAGTCGTCTATCCTTTAAAAAAAGAAAAGAAACCCTAGTCGAGCTTCATATGGCTAGAGAGGAGATCCTTGTGGAATTGTAATGATTGTAAACAGGTTCCATGGATCCACTTGAGAATCGAATTGCCCACCTAGGAACTAGAGTAGGCAGTCCAATTTCTAGGTGGGTCCATGGGACCAGTAGATGGTTCTCGGTCCCATTTCGTGGAACCGGTCCTTAATAGATGGTTTTTTATTCCAGGTTTTTGCCCACCCTAAAATCAACCACTCCTAAACATAATTACTATTACTTTCATAATAAAAAGGAAATTATTAAGTTCTTGAGTTTGGACATTCTGATTAGGGATGAGTATATTGGACCGACCAAACTAGAAATCGCCTAGACTAGCTGATGTGGTCTAGTTTTCGAGAGCGTAGATTCGATTCATGATTCCGTAAAAATGGAACTGGTGATTTTCGATTTGGTTCTCCTCAAGAACGGATAGCCAAACTGGATTGATTTTTAAAAATATATATTTTTAAAAATTTCTTAAACATAACAATAAATCCTAAAATAGTAATAACTCTAATATTTTTTAAATTTTTTTCAGTTTCATTGGACCATATCGATTCGATCCCTGATCCTAAAAACTGGGAATTGGTCCTCCAGGTCCAGTTTTCGATTCCTGGGTGGAATCGGACGGCAAAGGGAACAGATCACCCCTAGTTCTAACTAAATATCGAAGGAAGAACGCATGTATTCAAAGAACGTATAAATCCTAAAATAGTAACAACTCTAATATTTTTTTAGTTTTATGTTGTTTTTGCTAAGTAAATTGTTTCATTGGACCGGACCGATCTAGTCTCTGATCCTAAAAACTGAGAACCAATCCTCTAGATTTGATTCCCGATTCCTAGATGGGACCAAACCGGAATAGAAACAAATCACCCCATGTATATAAAAAGTGTATAAACCCCATTACCAAGCAACATGGGATGTCTGGAACGCGTATGTACATACGCATCCGTATTCATGGAGAGAGAGAGGTATAAACCCCATTACCAAGCAACATGGGATGTCTGGAACGCGTATGTACATACGCATCCGTATTCATGGAGAGAGAGAGAGAGGGAGAGAGAGGGGGGGGGGCGCGCATACGCACCCGTTTGGACTTTTTGAAGTGCTCGTCCCACTGAACATTGAATGAGGAATTTAAGGCAGTTGAAGGTCCTTCAACTGCACACACCACAAGTTGGTGACTATATTAACTACACTCCCACCCACCTCTCCTTCATCTCTTTATATCCAAAACCTAAAAGCCCGTAAACATCACTCCCCCCACCGCCATCCCCTCTCCGATCCGATCCAGCTTCTTCCCGGCAGCCATGCCGAACAACGAGCAGCGCCTCCTCGCCACCGAGATCGTCGACCGGGGCATCGAGTCCTCCGGCCCCAACGCCGGCTCCCCGACGTTCTCGGTCCGCGTCCGCCGCCGCCTCCCGGACTTCGTCCAGTCGGTGAACCTCAAGTACGTCAAGCTGGGCTACCACTACCTCATCAACCACGGCGTGTACCTCGCCACCGTGCCCGTCCTGTTGCTCGTGTTCGGGGCCGAGGTCGGGAGCCTGAGCCGGGAGGAGCTGTGGTGGAAGCTGTGGGAGGATGCCCGGGACGACCTGGCCACCGTGCTCTCCTTCTTCGGCGTGTTCGTGTTCACCCTCAGCGTCTACTTCATGTCGAGGCCCCGCTCCATCTACCTCGTCGACTTCGCTTGCTACAAGCCGCACGACGATCTCAAGGTGACCACGGCCTCGTTTTTCTCCCCCTACGTACACTGCTTGCATGCATATATTTTGGGAGTTGATGATGCGGTAGACAGATACCTGGGCTTATGATGTGCTCCCATGATGTTGATTTTATCTAAGCTTTGCGGTGCACCATCTCGCTAAGTATTTTTTTTTTTTTTTGGGGGGGGAGGTTATGTCTTTGTATTATTCTCTAAGACGATTCTAATTTTTCAAGCTTTTGTAGCTTGCGCCGACTTTAATTTCTAACCCTTTTTTTTCATTTTGACATCCTTAGTTTTGTTTATTAAAGTAGATAATTATTTGATTAATTTTGCTAGCTAAGGTCCAACTTTCGATATAACTATTATGTGTTAATCTCAAAAAATATGAAAAGATCGCTCGCTCGTTTGCTCATTTCAGGTGACCAAGGCTCAGTTGATCGACCACGCCGTCCGATCCAAGAAGTTCGACGAGTCGACCATCGAGTTCCAGCGGCGGATCCTCCACGCCTCCGGCATCGGCGATGAGACCTACGTCCCGAAGCCCCTCCTCGCTGGCGAGAACTGCACCACCATGAAGGAGGGCCGCGCCGAGGCGTCTATGGTCATGTTCGGCGCGCTCGACGAGCTCTTCGAGAAGACCCGGGTCCGCCCCAAGGACGTCGGCGTCCTCGTCGTCAACTGCAGCATCTTCAACCCGACGCCATCGCTCTCCGCCATGATCATCAACCACTACAAGATGAGGGGCAACATCCTCAGCTACAACCTCGGCGGCATGGGGTGCAGCGCGGGGATTATCGCGGTCGATCTGGCCCGCGACATGCTCCAGGCGAACCCAAACAACTACGCCGTCGTCGTGAGCACAGAGATGGTCGGGTTCAACTGGTACCAGGGGAAGGAGCGCTCCATGATCCTCCCGAACTGCTTCTTCCGCATGGGCTGCTCCGCCGTGCTGCTCTCGAACCGCCGCCGCGACTTCCACCGCGCCAAGTACCGGCTCGAGCACGTGGTCCGCACGCACAAGGGAGCCGACGACCGCAGCTTCAGGTACGGCGATTGCTTCGAACCATATGATAACTTCGTGCTAAATAGGTAATCTACCCAGGAACGCCGTTTACTTCCGGTAAACTAGATTAGCGACTCAGCAGACATAAATGTCACTAGCAGAGTGAATACGACGTCCAGGATGTTGCTTCAGAAGACTGGGCCACCATTAGTTTTCTTAAGATATCATTCCATAAATTAAGCGACCGGCGACAGCCAATCCCTACACGGCTTTACGTTTTTCGACAGCCCCACTACATTCAAAAGACGGCACGAATATGAACAGTTTGTACTTCGAACTTTATGGCTGTACATGTCGCCGTGTCACTGTCTCGTTGCGCAACTTCACGAGATCTAAAAGAGCCATGCGAGACGTTTCTTGGGGAGAGGGACCATTTGAGAAAATCCAGTTGTTCCAGGATTGATTCTCAGTTCAATGCCAGGACGAGACGAGAGAGAGGGAGGGAGAGTAAATGCGATGCACGTGGAAGTGGTTGGGAGTTAGGCTTGATCGGCCGGCCCTGCATTAAATGAGATTTCTGCTTCGATCACGTGGCTCATGATTCGTTACAACCCATCTCCAGAAATAAAACGTGAAAAGGTCAAGACGAGAGATCTCAAATGGTGGATGCTGATGATCATGACCGCGATACTTTTTTCTAACGTAGCAATCATAAGGGTTTCCCGGATCAGCTTTGACCATGGGAATGTTTAATCTTGATTGATGAAACTGATTATCTTTCCACAAAACTATCAGGTGCATTTACCAGGAGGAAGATGAGCAGAGGTTCAAGGGGCTGAGAGTGAGCAAGGACCTGATGGAGATCGGCGGCGAAGCCCTCAAGACCAACATCACCACACTCGGCCCCCTCGTCCTCCCCTTCTCCGAGCAGCTCCTCTTCTTCGCTGCCCTCGTGTGGCGGCACCTCCTCGGCAGCGGGTCGCAGCCACACCCAAAGAAACCCTACATCCCAGACTACAAGCTCGCCTTCGAGCACTTCTGCGTCCATGCTGCGAGCAAGGCCGTCCTGGACGAGCTCCAGAGGAACCTCGAACTCAGCGAGGGGAACATGGAGGCCTCCAGGATGACGCTCCACAGGTTCGGCAACACGTCGAGCAGCAGCATCTGGTACGAGCTGGCCTATATGGAGGCCAAGGAGAGGGTGAGGAGGGGAGACCGGGTGTGGCAGATTGCCTTCGGCTCCGGCTTCAAGTGCAACAGCCTGGTTTGGAAGTCGATGCGCCGCGTGAGGAAGCCGAGCAAGAGCCCCTGGTCGGACTGCATTGACAGATACCCAGTTGCGCTCTAGGCATGCTTTGAATTCTTGATGGGGGATCACAGCGAAGACTTGATATATTTTCCCAATATTATCTTTAACACTTCCTCCATGATAGAGCAATAGTTTGTAATTTTCAAGTTTGATGCTGCGTGGGCTTTATTATAGCTTCTGTTTCAGCCTTCCATCTAGTACGACCACCGCCATCGACAGCTAAGCTGAATGTCAGACTAGAAGATCACTTGGGTAGAAGTCAAGTTCTGAGAGTTGATTTAATGGAGATTAGATGTGCAAGTTGTGAATCGCTAACTATGGAATTTTAAAGTCTCTAGTCTTCGTCTGTGCTTTATTGCTGTGGTGCCGCTTGGGTAATCAGATATTACAATAAGGTCTCTTGACTGATCTCATGGAGCGCAAGCTCTTTCTTTTTCTGGTGTCCTTTGTCCTTGTCCTTCAGTGATTTTGATTCGGTGACGATTGAACTGTTTGTAAGCATATTAGATAAGGAGGGCAATGAGGTAATGAAAAAGATAAGTAGAGAACAGACTATTTCTCCTTAAATTTCTCATTCATTACGTAATATAACAGATTTTTCAACAACCTTGCTGCTTTGGGTATCAGATTACTGGCCTATTTAGGCAACCTAGAGCAATCTGACACCAGCTGCCCATATCATCGTCATGGAAAATTATCCAAAAAGTCTTAACCTATTACATTTTTTTCAATTTAATTTTAAATCTTTTTACTTGTTGTTAATTCAATTTATTCGGCCAAATTTGATTGGAAATTACTAATGTAAATGGATGGTGTTGACATGGCACTTGTTAATAATATTTTAAATTTTCTATTATTCTTTTTTTAAACTTTTCTTTAAGGGTTTTGGAGAATGGAGAGGGCCAACAAGGATGGCCATTGGCCACAAGCGCCACAAGCGAGAGCTAGTCAACCCTCACCTGCCTTGGGCAAGGGTATCATGTCCCTCACCGGCTTTGGGCAAGGGCTGTGATGCCCTCGCTAGATCTAGCCAAGCGAGGGCTCGACAGCCCTCGCCGACCACAAGCAAGGGCTGCAACCTTGCTTGAGGCCCTTGACTGGGGTTGACAAAAGCCTCCGAGCCCTCGCATGGCCAAATCAGGCGAGAGCATTGTGGCCCTCACTAATTCTGGGCAAGAGCTCACGCACCTTCACTTTTGTCAACAAGGGCATCATGACCCTCGCCTAGAGCTGACGAGGGCACCAACACTCTTGTCCAAGGCTGGCAAGGGTCAGCCGGCCCTTGCCTGTGGCCAGCAACCCTTACTAGCTCTATTTCCAAAAAAAAAATTTAAAAATCATAAAAAAATCAAAATGTTATTTAAAAAATGCCACATCAGCACCGATTGTCCACTTTAACAGCTAAAATTGACCGAATAAACTCAATGGTAAGAACTGAAAATGTTCAAGATTAAATTAATAAAATTGAAAATTTTGGACTGAATTGGCAAAAGCATAATAAATTAAAAAAAAATTGGATAATTTTCTCTCATCATCATCATCATCACCTTTTAGACTGTAGTCAAGATGTAAATGAGAAACGAATTATTCATCATAGAGGAAGATGAGGGCAGGATTCAAAATTGAGTCTGAAATTGTGCAGACATCAGGCAAGCAATGGCAACGTGGTAGATTACTATACACATGATGTGAGTTTGAACCCTTAATACATATCAGGGAAGCACCAGCATCATGTTATGACCACATCTACTGTATATTGATATGCCAAACCCTGCCGAGAGCAGAGGGACCACCGACGATTTGGCCTTTCATGCTTCGAAGCGTCCGAACCAGTCGCTTATAGTTCCAGACAAGAATCTAGTCTCATTCAAAGAAAGAGTCTTGAGCCCCTGAGCAATGGCATCTGCCGGAGTATACAGGTAACCAGCTTGCCATTTTGGTTCCTGGCGAGACAGAAGCAAGACGAGAGTAAGTCGATCGAATTCAAAGATATTTATCGAGATTGAAGAGAAAGAAAAAGGCGCACACGATTTCTCTAGCAAGAAGTGGCGGGACGAGATGACCCTAGCTAATTATAAAATGCTAAGGAGACGCTAAAATTGACAAGAAAAATGTAGGTGATTGGTTAACATTTGATTACAAGGAATGAATTCGAATATGGTTCCCTGTCACGTGTTGGCATGTTTAATTATAGTCCCCATATAAGATATTTGAGGTAAGTACAATACAAATACCAATACTATCATAAGAAGTTTACTGAAGTGTCAAAATTTTTTTTTGCTCAATCGAGTGTCGCATTTGAGAGAAATCGATCAATTGAGTGCCAATTCCAGCCAAATGTCATACGTGGAATTTTTTAATTTTTTTTAATTTTGAATTTTTTTTTAATTTTGCTTTTGTTTTTGCTTTTTAGGGCCCGCGAGGGTCATCGCTGGCTGTGGCCATGGCCACCATACCCAGATTGGGTGAGGGCCACCTCACCCTCGGTCATAAAGGCAAGGGCCGTCGCGACCTCACCCGTAGCTGGCAAGACCCCAATGACCTCACAGGGCCTTTGCAACCAAGGGCGAGGTGGCCGCGACCGGCGAGGGTCACCAGTAACCCTTGCTGGCCCTAAAGGAAAAATAAAATAAAAAATAAAAAGCAAAAAATAAAATAAAAATTCAAAAAATGTAATAATAAAAAATATTAAAAAAATATTTTCCACGTGGTCACGTCAGCTTTTCCAACATGGCAAATCGCAAATTGCACTCAAGTGATTGATTTTTTCAATTTGTAGTACTCAAATAAGCGAAAAAAAAGTTTTGAAATTTAAGTAAGCACCATAGGAAAGTATTGACACTTGTGCTATACTTACCCCTAGGATATTTAGGGTATTGCTTTAGAAATATCAGAAGAGACCGTCAAAAGTGAAAGTGAAGCTCAGACATTACCTGTGCGCATGGGGTGATATGGTTACCACTCAGCTGGACCTTTTCCAATGTCCCCCCAAAGGACTCGACTCGAGGCTTCAGTGTCTCTTCCAATAAATCCGTCTCATCAATAGGATCCACACTGAACTTCAACTGCAGAATCAGACAAGATCAATAAAACATACTGGAAACACCACGCCTGATCTGTCAATCTTATTTTTTGGCAAGAAATAACACTCTTTTCCTCTTGAGTTCAGACAAACACAAGTAACTTTACATACCAAAAGAGTGTGTGGGACATTGTACGCGTTCTTGAAGAAATCGCGGTTTTCAGAGGGTGTTGGTTTGAACTCTGATATCCCTTCAGAGACCTAAAAGAAGAAATGTGAATCTTTCAGATGCAGAGACATTTTATAGAATAGCCTGTCAACCAATTTAACTACCTACTGTTAAAATTTAAAACGGTGCCTTCATGGGGTCAATGAGGGGACTCTGAGGAATAAACTTTTTTTGATTTCCAATGCTCTCATGATTTGAAAAAAGAAAAAAAGACAACAGTCATAAAAATCAGTGGTTAAGGTATTCTTCAACTCCTGATAAGCTTAAGGTCACAAATGACATCATGCATCGACGAAAAAGATAAACACAGTTAGATCAGGAGTTGCCCTGGCTTTCCATATGGATAACAGATCTTATCTATGTTTTATCTCCAGATAATAATAAAATATAAAAGCCAAATCGATGATGATCTCTGGCAAATATCCAACTTACCTGATTTAGTACTAAAGGTAACTGATCAATGAACTTGTTCAAAGAGACTAGGGCTTCCCGGTCATACTCTGCTATCACTGCACCAGCTGTGTCGAATAACATTTTGAATGCATCTCCTATATTTTAAGAACAGTGAAAGTGGCTCAAAATCACTGCTTTACAAAGTGAATAAATCTTGAAGCAAATCATGTAAAAGTAGCTTTCTTCATTCCTATTATTTTCATGAAACATAATAATGGTAAGATGTAACTGAAAAGACAGTGAAATTATACTGGTTAACTTTGAGGGCAAGCAGTGACGAGAAGATCGTGAGACCCCATACCTGAGGCATTTCTAGCCATATTGTAAACAGGGGATACCTCCATAAGTGGCATCACTTGACTAAGAAGAGGACCCAGCTGCAAGAAATCCAGAAAACTTTAGTTCTGATGGAGAATACTGGTAAACTGAAGCACGATCTGTCAGATGGCTGAACCAGAGCAACTGCTCTATTGCATCTATTTATCACGGGTCCATATAAAGATTGTGGGAATGCATTTTCCTTATCAGCTATTGAATAAGGCAGTGATGATAAGGTCCCATTACACAACACTCTAACAAGGATTCAGCCAATCAATCAACAAAGGTGAGTTATCCTTCCGCTCCAGCTGCTAAAGCCAACATAGTTTAAAAACATTTAATGTAAAAATGCGAAAGCACTTTCGTGTTAATAGCTATTTCATTTGAGATGCTAGAAACATTTTTAAATTCACGACACAATGTGGAGCACCCTCAAGCACCACAGAATAAGCATAGAATGATGCTGCATGCATAACAATCTTGCAAGTTTGGGAACTATTCTGAGATGCTCTCTTCAGCTTATGTAGAAAAGATGGAAGTGCCACAAGCAATAAAGACACAGAGTTCAATCATATGTAAGAAATAACCACGTTCAAACATGCATGATCCTATATAAAACAAGCATACTTTGAGATGAAGAAGGGAAGATAACCTTCAAAACCAAAAAACGAAATAACAAAACTAACATTACCTGCTCAAAGTAAGGAACTGCCTCCGATGCTGGTCGGTTGTTGTATGATATTATGGCATTGGCCTTCCACAAGAGACAACATGCTCTATCACACTCCATAATCGCTTGATTTACTTTAAACCATACAAAATTTCATAATCAGCAGTTTACATCAATAGAGTCTCAAGTCTACGATTTGCTTCTCAAAGAGCCTAGGACATTTCAATCTATAATCTTGGGGAGCAGCAAAATCAAGGATAAGCAGACCTTTGGTATCTTCTCAGAGAAGTAACTTCCGGCTAGTGCTTGGAGAAGTGCACCATTGCTGCAAGAATGTTTTGAGAAGCAAATGGGTTAACAGTAAGGAAGGCAGAAAGATATACTATGTACATTTCCCTAGTTTTAGGATCAAAGAACCAATATCATCAATATTCAAGAATCTCCCAAGTGAGTTCTCAAATGGTAAAACAGAGCAGCGCAACTGACTACTAAAAAGACCACAGATCACAATCATGTGCTCATGCAAGCAACATACCTAAATTCATCTACATTCTAGGGTGCGATTGATCAATTTAGGTATTTATTAATCTGAGAAGTAGGTGTTCAGTAAGCACAGAGTCACTTCTCCAGCTTGGAATAGTGACGGAACTGTAAGTGAAATGATGCACCAGTAAAAGAATTGCTACTTTGCTGCAGCAGAACTATGTATCTCAAAAGGTGGGACTTTGTGACTTCACTATAATAACATGATGAGCTCAATTATTGTCTTAATCCTTTTGAACAGGTAAGATTCTTCGAGCATTCCCAAAAGTGGGAGAAATGACCATCACAACATTTTCCACATCTTCAATAAAAGTAATTATCAGTGGTAATAACACCTACCGCGCACCCACTTCAACAAAGTGATCAACTTTTAATCACAGAACACCAATTACTTTGGGCAAAAGTGTGCTGAGCTTTTATGCTCTCATTCATGCTGGTCGCTACAATTACTTTGGGCAAAAGTGTCCCCATACTCGTGTAGACGTGACTGTATACATAGATACACATGTACATAACTTTGGGCAAAAGGACGCACGAGAGCATATAAACTATTATTCATCACCAGAAATGCCATGATGAACTCCTAACCTGTGACCAACAGAAAAGAGAGGTAGATCAACAAGATCAGCAGCAGATAAGTTGTCTTCGGGCAATCCAGATGTCAAGACATTATCCAAGCAACAATGGAACTTCTCATATACTTCACTAGCAGCTCGGGCATGGTCAAAGGTCACATTGTAAGGCACAGCGATGATCAGAAACCCCTCCTTCGCCAGAAGCTCAATCAAATAGCTGCAACACCACCAAAAACAATCATTCAAAAGAAAAAAGAAAAGAAAAAACACAACCTTTGCCATAAGCAAATCATAAAATTGGAAGAACCTACCCGTAGGTGATTTCAGGAACAGCTCCAATGAAGGCACCGCCCAAGAACTTGATGATGGCGCGTGGCTTCCTTCCACCGGGTGGAGGTATCACCAAGCAAGAATCTAACCTCTTGAATATCTTGCCTCTGCCGTTACCGAGAGCGCTATTAGCGTTAGTGCTGACGCCAAAGCCGCCACTTCCCACATACCCATCAGAGACCATGCGTCGAAGAGGAAGGCTGCTGTCCCCTCCGAGACTAAAAGATGGAATCTTGGACTGTAACAGGTGGCGGGTTCGAGAGCTAACGAGTCCATGACGAGCGTGAGCTTTTGGAGCGATGCATCCGAGCGGAGAGCCGAAAATTGATGTGCCCAGTTCCATGACTGATGCTGCGCGTGATGCAGCGACCGAGCCTTATCCCAGAATGGCGCTGAAATGGTGACGCGAGTACAGTGGGACTGTAGAAATGAGAGACAGAGGTGGGAAAATTTTTAACGTTGGTGGTTCCGCCACGAATTCTCAGATTCCGCCGTATGTCTGTCGATTAAGATTTGGCTAATTAGGTCGGACGATATTTGTGCATTTGATGTTCTTCCTTTGGGCTGAGGAGCTTTCTCTAATTTTCTGGTCCTGGGCCTTCCAGCAGTCTGAATATGTTTAATTGAGGGAAAATTATTAGAACAGCCCTCGCCAATGGCTGGGCGAGGCTCGTCCTCATTAGTGGCCCATGGGGGCAAACTTAGCCAGCCCTCGCCTCTGGCCAGAGGCAACTAGCCAGAGGAAGAAAGGGAAGAAAGGAAAAATAAAATTAAAAATTATTAAAAAATTGTCTACGTTACCCTTCGTAGGAAAAACGGCATCAGCCGGTCTCCACATTAGTGCTAGCCAACCAAATTTAGCTAGATGAATTAAATTAGCATAATTACAAAATGTTTATAATTGAATTGGCAAAAAAAAAGTTTAGAATTAAATTAGTATAATTGTAATAGGTTTAAAATTTTTTTAGTTATTCTCCCATTTAACCGATCATGACAAGTGAAAAAAATAATTTTTTTTATTTCTTTTTTGGCTGGATAAAAAAAATTTGTTCATAATAATTTATAATAAATAGAGCTATGAGCCACCTTTTAGAAGGAGGGTTTTCTCTTGAATAAAAAAAATTCTTAAATGATTTCAATACACATGAGTCCAATACATCCGAGCCCTTAATGTTGATAAATCCAATGTGACAACGATATGATCTAAGGGCTAAGATGTACAAAGCTCATATGCATTATTGTACAAAGAAAAAAGATCGTATGTAGGTAAGACCCATCTTCATAGTCCAATCGAGCCATTAGTATTCGTTCGTGAAGATTTTTGGCCAAATTACTCCCCATTTTTGGGTAACGAAAGAGTTTAGACGGGGTCGAGATCAATTTCATTCGACATTGAAGTGTTCAATTCAAGGCGTTAAGGAAGTACTACCTATTTACTGGAAGAATCTAATCCTACTGCTCTAATAAGTCCGAGTGATGAAGGCCAAGACTGGCAATGCACTTAAGCCAAGTCCATCCCTCGCGAATTAACCAGGATATTTTGAGATATAAGATAGGTTGGGAAATCAAAACTGTGACTTTTGATTTGCAAACCAAGTTCAGAACACTCAGCCAACCAATGAGCTGGTAGCTTAATTACTTCCTATTCTCAATAGAGTGCAGCAATGAGGAGCCTACAAATTTCTTTTCTCCAGGATCAATTCAAGAGCTTGCCCCGACGAACCCCGTCCCATGCCGACCCGACTGAGCGTCGGTTTGGCTAGAATATTATGCATCTCTGAGGGGATTGTTCTTCCATTTTCCTTCACGTTAGATCCTTGCAAGGGGAGAACCATGGCACAAAATGGCAATGATGGCTGATATACTGTCAGCGAATGGGTTTTCCCAGGATGTTCCTTAAAAATTGGCCACGCCCGAACAAGAACAGTTAAAAACTATGGGAAGAAACACTTTCCACTCGAGGCTGCTTATGCGTTTTATTACAAATAATTCAATTCAACCAACTGACATCTCTTGATGGAGAACCCAAGTACGGACTGCATTCTTCTCGATACACAATCATTTGTGCAGAATGCAAAACGAGGACCTCCTCCTCAAAGGAAGAGGAAACAAGGAAGCACTGATAACGGTTGTATCCAAACCCTGGCCCAACGTTAAAGCTACATGCTGCGATAAGTGAGTGACTACTAAACATACATGTATTCACCTCCTCGAATGGCATTTGCAGCACCTTTTCTCTCTTCTTCAGCCTCCTTTTCACGCTCCTTCCAGCTCTCATAAGCATGATCATCAGTTTGCAGCTCGTGCCGACATATCGGACAAGAATTGTGTTCATCCTGCCACAAAGTAAAGCACAGGTTCAGCAACCAGTTATTTCACAACTTAAGGAGATCACACGGAATCAGAACTTAAAATATACCTTCTTTATATGCCACAAATATGACTGAGAATAATGCGCTGACAAAATTTCTGCATAAGATAATAACAAAGGTAAAGTTTCATTACCAGCCAAGGCTTTAGACAAGGCGGGTGATACGTGTGCTTGCACGGCAGCTCTTGCATATCATCATTCACGACCAAGTTCTCTCTACAAATAGCACATTCTGCATCACGTCCCATTTTAGTTAGAATTTCTTCTGACAGAGTAACAACTGGAAGCTTTGCAACTACTTCTTTACTGGCAGGTGGGGCTCTTGGAGCTACAGGAATGTTATCCAAGATCTACAGACACGAATTTATGTTAAATATCCTTGTGGGAGCAGCAAAGACACTTTTTCGTCCAAACAGAAGCAATTAACCACTATCAAGTACCAAGCACAAAGCAACATACATGAAGTAGCTAATGAGCAAGCACCAAGTAAATGAAGCTTACAGATACCTCAGGTAATGTCGTATCAAGGTTGTCCATCAATTCCTGAATCAAATTCACAGCTGTTTCGGACATATGGGTATCCTCCATTCGATGAGAGGATTCAGCCGCAGCGAGCATAGAAACAGTGTTCAAGAGGTCTGACTGCACGAGCCAGTGGGGCCGAGGAGGCTCTCGATCCACAGTAAGATGCCCGTCAAACAAATAACCTGCATCAACATGTTCATGCGAAAAAAGAAAAGAAAAGAAAAGGACATAATTGTTAAGCAAAAACACAATAACAGGAAAAGCATAAACCTTAAGTAGATTAAAAAATTGCTCTCAGACCTCTACTTGCATTAGGTTGTGTGGATTCTGGAGTGGGATTGTCCGCAATATGCAGTTGTTCTCGTGCTTGAGCAATACAACTCTTCAAATGTTCCTTCTCAGAAGGATGAGACACCAAGCTTTCAGCCTCCTCAAAGAGCTCCAATCCGGCGAGCCAAAAACCAGGGGCCGTGTGTCTCGTCTTCAAGATTGTCGCGACTCGACATACCACAGAATAGATCTTGCACCAGAAAAAACATGAGTTTTCTCATTTCAGTCTAGTAAACTTCCACAAATCAGAATCGAACTTGTAATCAAGCACTGCGTACAAACATCCCCATATTCTAGTCCCTATATAATTCCTCAATTTTAATTCTCGCAGTTTGAGCTGCAATTGCACGAATCACAGCGCCTAAAATCAACATTCTGCCAAACTCCATGATCAACTACGACACATTTGCTTGTACGCGCGCATCAAAACACGACCTCATTTCTCGTGATTTAAAAACCCAGGCAAAGGCAACAGCCGACATCGGATTACCCGATTCGCCAAAACGCCACAATCATAAATAAAAATCGAAACTTGAACCCACAAAATGCCACAATCGTCGATTCCAACTCTAATTTCGCGGAATCAACACACAATCTCGAAATGGGTGTCCGCGAAAACTCATTCCCACGACGGAAAACAACCGAATTGGGAGCGCCCGGGGCGGGGGGGTGGGTGAAAGAACGATGTGCCCACCGATTGGCGAAGCGAAGGCGAAGCAGATGGGTAGCACCGCTGCAGGATCGATTTGATGGAAGAGACGGATTCTTCGAACTCCTGCTTCTTCACCAGCTGCTTCTGCAATTCCTGCAGCTGCAGCTCCAATCCCTCCTCTGGTTCCATCTTCTTCCCGGGGTAAAACTGGAGTCTTCCTGAAGATTTGCGAGGACCTTTGAGCTTGCGGTTGTCTTTTCTCTTCTCTCTTCTCCTGCGCGCGATTCGATTCGGTGCTTTTCTACGGCATCGTGCGGCCGGTGTTTCTTGCACGGGGGGCAAACGTGAAAAGCGACGGAAGGAAGAGGAAGAGAGACGGAGGGTACACCTGTCAAAATGGGTTCATGCTCCATTTATGACCCATTTAAGGTTTTCTTTTAGTCTTTTTAATTTTAAACCCATTATAAGTGATTGAAAAGGAAAGCCCGACCCATTTTAATAGGTGTACGTATAATGGTTTTAAAATTAAAAAGACTAAAATACATGGATTGTTAAAGGGTTAAAGTTTAAACTTACTTAGAACTCAACTACTCCTCAGTCCTCATAAATTACTCATCTCCTCTCCACTCTCAAATCAAAATGAAGAAACCTTCCTCATCGCACGACAGCGCGTCGTCTCGCTCCCACCACTCGTACAACAGCTCTTCCTCTCGCTCGCACGACGGTGCTGTCACACGTGGTCGCCACCATTGTCGGATGGTGGCTTGATTGACCGTCAAAACCCAGGTGAATCTCGTTCTCCCATATGTGTGCGTGATTTTTTAAAAATAAAAATAATTTAAAATATTTAAAATAAAAATTATCAATAACTCAATTTTTTTAAATAAACAATATTAAAGGAATATAATAAGAATAAGTTTCCTAAGTTTAGTTAAATAATGAAATATTTTAACAATATGGGTCGGGTCAAATATGGGTTGGGTTGGGTTGGGTATGGATCAAATATACTTAAATGGGTTATAAACAGGTTAATGGATCAATTTGGGTCAGACTATTTATAACCCGACCCAAATCCGACCCACCTATTTGACAAGTCCCCTGCTGTCACTCCTATGTTGGAATGGACAAGCCTGGCCATTTACTTTTATTTTGCTTTCTACTTTTGACTATCTCATGCGTTTATTTGACCGAAAATTTTATGATAAAGAAATATTTTTCATGAATTTTTTTTAAAGAAAAGTGATTCATTTTCATCTATTTGCACTGTTTAGGAAAAGTGATTCCTTTTTTATTAAAAGGGGAAGTTGTTTTCTTTTAATAGAAACTTGTTTTCGATCCATGAAATATGTTATCCGTGGAAATAATTTCTCAGAAATAGTTTTCTTTCAAATAAATTATTGCGACCTACCTTTTTCCATCTGAAGGGGAAAAAACATAGATTTAGGAATATTGCCTAATGAATGAGCTTACAGTGTATGATTAGATAAAGGTTGTCCCAAACCCATACCTCACACTATATTGAAGTGTTCACAAAAATTTTCTAATGAAAAGTCACCACTAACTTATTGGGCAAGTAAGACATGAGAGTATACTTCACTACTTATATAGTCAGAAAATCTAAAGCCGAAAACTTGATTACACTAATTAAACAATTAATGCCCTTTTGGTATCTTATCTTGTTTATTTCAAAAAGCTTTTTGTTAGACGATTTAGATTGATTTTAGATCTATCCACTAACATATGAAGTGATCATGCGAATGTATAATCATTAAAATAACAATTAACAACCAAAGATGCATTAATTGCTATAGAAAATAAACATCTAACACTAAGAGACAAATAAATGCCAATCCTCACTAGGTTAAAGGGAGGGTGTAATCATTATATTGAAAGTGCACAACTAAAGGCGTTTGTTTCTAAGAACAACTGAAATCCTAATTTAGAGCCAGAAGGGTTTGTTCAAATTCGAGAATTTTAGATTTAAAGGCTCTTACTTTTTAATATAAGATTACCTTAAATTTTTAGGCTTTTCAAGAAATTCTAATCTTTAGGAATTTTTTTGAATTTTTGAAATTTTCTAATTTTCCAAAATTTTAAATTTTTAAATTTTTATGAAATTTTTTAATGATTTTTATACTGGAAAAAGGGAATTCGGACCGGGTCAAGAAACTCGGCCCGACTAAACCGGCCCGGCTCTAAAACCGGGCCGACCTTAAGGTCCACTCGGAATAAACCCAATTGGCCCATGGAATTTTTAAAGATAGCCGACTCAGCTTCCAGCCCACAATACAAACATTCACACAATCGGCCTGCGACAGCCCGAAGCCCACTATGAGCAAAAACCCAGCCCATTTTCCCTATTTCTATTTTTTCCCCTTTTTCTTTTATTCTTTTCTTTCTTCATTTTTCTCTCTCCTGGTCTTCTCCTTCCCAGCGTTCCCTCGCGCCCGAAGCTCCTCCTTGCACGGCTTCCTTTTCCTGCACCTCCACCCGAACGACGACGCCAGCTGAAGCAACCGGCGCCCTCGCCGTTGCCGAACCACCACAATCCGTCGGTCGGTCTCTCCGACCGGCGCCGACCAGCGGCGGCCACAAACTCTGGCGGCCATTAATCCACTTACCGGAACAAAGAGAACACTTCGCCAACTCGACAATACCCGATTATTTCGTGAAAATCACACGCAAACACCACGAACATAAGCAAAGCCAACAGGACTGAACAAATATAAGAGCAAAAAATGGATCGATCTGGAGTTAAAGAGTGAACTAGCTTTCGGCCTTCTGTGAGGCATTTCATCAAACATGTGGAGTGCACCACCTAAGGGAAGGGTCTGGATTCATTCGAGGTTCGGTTTCGGGCTAAGCTCAACACACAGCATTCAAGAAAATATCCCAGACCAACCGAGAAGCCAATCACTCGAATTTTTAACACGTGTATGAACGGCAACAACAGATCTAATCCAAAATCAGCCTGCGGAATGCAGATCTCATTCGGGCATTTGCACAAACACTCGGCGTGCAATAACGAAACGAAACAAGAGGTTTTTGGCTCGATCGGAACTCAAACACGAGCCTAGACTCCTAGGAAAGCATACTAGAACGCATAGCAACATCAACGGAGGGCCGGCGGGGCCGAAGCTCGTGCGAACTGGTCGGCCACAAGCTCCGTCCCGGCGCCTCCCAAAGAAACAGAGCACCTACGGTGCAGGGAAGGCCTACCCGGTTCGGGTGAGCTGCAGCGGTGGACGGCGGTTGATGGCCAGGCATCCGGCGACGGCCAGCCACTCTCCCCCTCTGGCTCACTCTCTCCTATCTCGAGCTCTCTCTTACTCCCTCGAACTCTCTCCCTCTCTCTCTCTCTCCGGCCCCTTCTCCCTCTTTCACTCTCGCCGAAGAAGCCCACTGAACTTCTCTCTCTTTTGCTTTTATCCCCTCCTTCCCTCTCCCTTCAAAGACGACACTAGCTGCGTCGCCTGCACGCCGATCGTCCTTGCCGAGCGCCGCGTGCGCTACATTCTCTCCGCTGCTTTCCTCGCATGTGCAGTCGTCCTTCGTCGTTGTCGTCGAGCGGCTTGTGTCCAAGAGGGGAAGGAAGAGAGAAGGAGAAGAGAGCTGGGCCAAGGAAATAAAATCAGTCAAAAAGATAAGAAGGAAATAGGGAAAAGAAGAAGGAGGGCCAGCCCTTTCCCGCCCTATTCTCTCTCTTTTCTAATTAATTATTTTAATCTAATAATTTTTTTTGAAAAAAATAAATAACTAATACCAATGGTGCAAATTATCCTAATGTCTATATGCAATACAAATTAATGGAAATTTAATTTTGTTAGGGGTTAGAAATTAACCTGTAATTTTTTATGCAATTAGTGAATTATTGTATGGGTCATTAAAATTTAGATGTCAATATAAATGAATTCTTATTTTTTTTTATAAGCAATGATATTGTAAGCACTTAAATGAAAATTTGAGCTCTTTTCTAGCACAGCTTTTACAGTAAATGGAGGCAAGTATCTGAACATTTCGCAACAACGTGAACATATCGCAAGCATCTTGAGTTTGCTATCATGGCTTCATCCTAAATGGACGCATTCATGGACATCTTAACGGTTACTTAACTGCTCGACATTTTCCATCCATGAATTTTACCGAACCTCAAATGAAGCGAAAATTGAAAAGTACATAAACTTGATGAGACACAAAAAAGATAAAATTGATATTCATTGCAAAACTAGTAAAAGTTCATGTATTTGCATAGTTATTCTTTTTAATTTCGAAGCACTTGAAATTTTCACAACACAAAAATGGGACACAACCAATTAACTCTGCCAAGTCAATGCGCACATGAGTTTTTCTTCTTCTTTTTGGTAAAATTTTTGAAAGTTGGATCACATTTTAATTTGTGACAAGAAAATGAAAAGGGTCAATTTATTCCTTATCTTCAAGTGGAAAACTGATAAGTTTAATCTACATCTTCCGGTTCATAGGTTTTGGCAATTTCATATATAGCCGAAACACTTCAAACTTTTAGACATGGAAATGTAGATGTACATATAATTTTTCCTTGTGCATCTTTTCTTTTCTTTCCTTTTTCTTTTTTCCTCTTTTAATTGCAAGCCAAGTAAATGCAGCCTCACTTCACTTGAGACTGAAAAAGATAAAAGTGATAACCTCGGGCCTTGTCTACACTTTTTGCTGATTCCGATAAGACGATTCTCTTCTCTATCTGATCATATTAGAAACAGAAACATAGGCCACCCAATGATGTATAAGCCAATTTGGTTATATGAGATGTGGAACAATGGCCAATATAATTTGTAACATGTTCCCTTTTCTTCTGAAGAAATCAAATTACTCACCTTAGTGAAAAGAAAAAGAAAAAGAAAACTCAAATTACTCAACTAAATAATAAGCAGTGAGTTAGATAATTCGATAGTTAACTACTTGCGAAAATTTATGGAATTATTGATACATGATATTAAAGTTAAAGGTCTAGAATTTAAATCTTTATAAGTCTCATTTATCTTCATAATTAAGTGTTTAACGATTAATACTAACTACAAAGACCAAACTAAGCTTGATAGGGAATGATAGAATATTTAAATAATAAATTATATATTTATTTATCGGCTTAAGATTTTGGAACGGTTGATAGTTATATCACAAAATCTCTTAATACTAAATTAGTTTTATCAAGACATCTAAACACGCAATGAAAAAATGCTGCGCAATTCTGCGAGGCAAAGGGAGCATACCCATCTTAAATCCGGAATCATTCTTGAAAGCTTATCATGAAAGATTGCTGGCCAAACTCACTTTCGGTGTAAAATGGGCATATCCTTCGTCAATTCGGATGAGAAACATCTTCAATTCGAAGTTTTGGCGGAAGTCATATCAGATGTATGTACAGATAAGATATGTTAGTGTAGCCCCCCCATACGTACGTCATCATTCCAACCTTTTTGCACCTTTAATTGGGTACGCAGTATACACAGGTTGGCTTTCGTAGCCTTGGGTTCTCGCCGAAAGATATGATGATGAGCACATATTCCTTCGTATGGAAGCAAAATCCTTTTGTCATTTTCCCGATTTCAGCTCGTTTTGCCCTTTTCTTTTCCCAGTTTTATCTTTCCTTCTTTTTTATTTGCAATTAGTTGCACGTTCACTTTGGTCAGATATGGGCTGTTGTCCTGAGGTTTGTTTCTTGATAAGATCATTCGATTCTTCCTTTCGGTTTTGGAGATCTGTTGGTCAATTCTTGGAAAAAAGACACAATCCTGATCATGTGATTAGGTATTTCCTCTACCTTTTTTCTCTTCCTTTTTCTTGCCCTTTTGCTTTACCTTAACCTCCATGTCAGTCGTGGGAATTGGACCCTCCACTTCTCGAGTCATGGAAAAGTCGACCTTATCTCGAATTTCAATTCGGGTCCAAACTTCTTTTATTTCATAAAAAAATACATCGACTCTATCTTAGGCTTCAATTTTGGTCAAAACTCTTTTTTATCCATAAAAAGCGCTCCCATTTTAGCTCAAATCAAAATTCTAATCTTAACCTTTTTTTATCTTGTAATTATAGTTGGTTCCAAAATCCAGCCCCCATGAAGGTTTTGTCCAATGATGATGTCAAAGAAAGGTTATTCCGTGTGTACTGAGCAACTCATGGCCGTGTTAACACGAAGGATCGTGCACTATCCAAAAACTCCCCGTATTTTTGGACGCCGTTGATTGCAAGTTCAAGGTTCTATTTTTCTCGTTTTGGACATGCTCGGATCCCACTAATAGCTCCTTCATGCCTTGTTTGCCAAAAATCCAAATTTGAATGCTCGCTTTTCCTCTAACTCAGGTTCGAAACTATTTATATTCCAGTGGTGGAGATAGCTATGAATTACCGATTACACCTAGAATGACACTTTCAAAATTTAAATAGCTTCACGGGGGCCAAATTTGTATAAGAATTGAAGTTGGTTTTTTTTTTACGAGATAAAAAAAATTTGTTTGAAACTATACATATCCAAACAACAACTCTAGTGACAATAGCTATGAATTGACAAGCACGTGAGCAATGGCACGTCAAATCCTTAACAAATTTATTGGACAAAGCTTGAAGGTGATACAAATTGAAAGTCGGTGTTCTTTTACGAGACAAAAAAAGCTCCGATCAAAATTGAGGCCTAACCTAAAATAGATTTTTTTAAAATGGAATTGAGCCCAGAAAAAATCAATATAAAATATTCTCTTTCATACCATATTTTACACATGGTATGAAATATAACATGTTATGTCAAGATAGTGAAACATGTATCACAAATATCACTATTCTCATTTGCGAATTCATGAATTTTGCAAGCCAACACATGAATTATGCAAAGTTTTAGTCTTTGTGAATGAAATAAGCCATGTTCGACCACAAAAATAAGCCATGAGAGAATGACGAATGCACCATTTTAGCTTTCTCTTACTGCACATATTTTGCAATATAATAGGACATAACTTGCACCAATTAATATCTTCGCACTTGCTTTTTTTTTTTCTAACTCTAATTCATTTGCTGATTTCACAAGCCACGGGGTGTCCCTATCAATCTGGTCATGTACGTAAGGCAACACCCCCCACCGCAGAGTGACCTTCAATGCCAGCTTCTGCTCATATCCGTCCTTGCGCCCACTCAAGATGGCGTTTGATGGATCGACAGCCCTTTTTCGTTTTAGGTAAAGAGATAAAGATCGATAAAGATCGCTCTTCTTTATTGAGCTGGCTCGGAATCACAAGAGTGTCTGTGATCTCTCTCTCTCTCTCTCTCTCTCTCTCTTTCCCTGCACCATCCTCAATCATCATGACAGAAAGCAATCAAGATGATGGGCGAGTTGGGTGGATTTCTGACTCGGATTGAAGGAGCAGGACACATTAGATGGGGCCCATTCCCCACGTATGATAAAGATCAAAAAGGCAAGCTAGGCTTTTGCTGATGGGATGGTACATCTCCCCCTCCTGCTTCACCTAAAAATTTCTTAAATTAAATATTGGATTCCTGATAATTAAGTGACCCTACAGTGTAATTCAACTTCAAGATCCTCATGATAGCTTTTGCTAATTGCTCGGATGGATTTTAGAATTTTTCTTTTCTTTTTTATAATCTTTTCTTAGGTTTTAGCATTTATTTGATTTTGCCCACATGGGTCCAACATGGCGTCGCATATGTCATGATGGTCTTTGTTAGCTTTTCTATTTAGGTCATAATGCCTTCCACCTCTTTTTCTACAGGACCATCGTCATCCTTCTTTTTCCTCTTCCCTTCTTTCAGACAAAAATCACAAAGCAGACGCATCTTCAAGAATAGAAACCATTCACTTTATTGAGAAATTTAAAAAAATCTTATACGTCTAATATCTCCATTCTTGTACAAGATTTGGACACATCAAATATTCAGAAAGCTTTCTTAAATTAAGATATCATAGTCCACCCTCTTAGACATGGTGACTTTACACGAATACAAAAGGTAGTGTCAAGAGCCTACTGGACATTACATTCGACAAAGTATTTAAGAATCTAAAGAAGAAAATTAAAAGCAAACCCAAAAATTCCCAACAACCCCCCCACCTTGCCCTTTATAAGGAGGCCAATGCCTCATGAGAACTTCCCCCTTCCTTCTTCTTCCTCCTCTTGCTCTCTCTTTTCTTGAAATTCTTCTTGTTGGCTGAGTTCTTGAGGTTTCTGGATCTCTTGAAGGAAGATTTTGACGCCAAAATGGGTTTTCTGTTGGAGGATTCCAGCTGTTGTTTGATAGTAACCCATGTCCTGTACAAAGCAGCTCTTGTATTTGCAGTGATGAGATGGGTCTTGTCTTGGGCTTTCAGGCTCAGAGACATAATCACCATGCTCTCATCTTCTTCCTCCTCCTCTGTTGAAACAGAGTCCTCTGTTTCTTCCCAGATGATAAGAGACAATCTGGGGCTCACCACCTACGGGGATGCCGTGGAGAGGCTGCCACAGATCTGTGACACGTGTGCAGTATGCCTGAGCCAGCTGAGTGAGGATGATGAAGTCAGGGAGCTGAGGAACTGTTGCCATGTTTTCCACAGAGAATGCATCGACAGATGGGTGGATCATGATGGCCATCAAGATCATGATCATGACCATGATCACGATGATAACCACAAGTCTTGCCCGCTCTGTAGAGCCCCCTTGCTGACCCCCTCGCAGAGCTTGGACTGGAGTATGAACGAACCAAATTGGGCTGTGGAGAGACTTCTCTATCTTTTTGGAGATGATCTGCTTCTATAGTTATCTGGGAATTTTTTTCTCTTTATTTTTGACTTTTTTAGAAGGCTTTAGAGTAGATGTGATTACTGTGATCTGTGTGAGTTTTAGTCGCTATAGTCGGATTTAATCTCTGTATTGAAATCACCAATTACTCAGTGGTGGGGTTCAAGATTCTTGGTTCTTGTTATTGTGGTTTGACCAGCTTGGCTTTCTTGTGTACATAATCCAGAGTCACTTCTTTTACTTTAATAAAAGTTTGGTGATTCTTTTACAATTTGCAAATGTGTGGCTGTTATTCTTTCTGTTCTTATTACATAGCCCAGAAGTGTTTGATTAAAGAGATATTGCTACTGTTTTAGAGAGCTAAGCAAGGAATCTTGATAGCTTCCCAAAGGGTGAGCTAGCAATAGGACTTGAATAATGTTGTGCAACCCTTCTTTCCTAACAAGGCTTGGTCAATCTATCTATATAGAATTCAATAGAAAATCTAGCTATAGCTTCTGCTGAAAGACAGACCTGAGCAGCCAATTTGCAGGTCTTTTGACCAAAAAGCTCAGTGCAAGAATCACATCTTGAACAAGTGGATGAAGCGAGACCACTA
Source organism: Corymbia calophylla (assembly GCA_014182845.1). Classification (NCBI taxonomy): domain Eukaryota; kingdom Viridiplantae; phylum Streptophyta; class Magnoliopsida; order Myrtales; family Myrtaceae; genus Corymbia; species Corymbia calophylla. The sequence goes on from CM024695.1 coordinate 33,691,445, forward strand.
GACTGATCGTCCCAAAAATTAGATGACACTTGATAGACTACCTTAAAATCCAGAAACAAAGATCACTTTTTCCCTAATCTAGCAGATGGAGAAAGCCTTAAATGATATTCAAAATGAAGTGTTTATCCCTTTGTTGACGCATGATTGGAGAGAGGAAATTGGTGAGTGAAACCTATGTGGGTCATGCCTTGGCCAATCTATACGCAAGTTTGACTGAGGACCCACGAAGGCCACGAAATAGAGAAACTATGTGCCTTTAGGTAGTGCTTTTTTTATATATTTATAATCAACCCTCAAAGAGTACTTGAAAACCCAGATTGTGGATGTTATGTATAACAAGTTGACTATATTGCGAAATGTCTTCTTTACGTTATACATCTATAAGTTAGTTCTCGCGGTGTCTCCTATTTGGTTGATGAAATCATGGTCGCCGGATAAAATTACCATTCTCTAGTGTTTGGTAATGTCAGTAATTTACATGAGTTAAATCAATCATCGGTTAGGGTGAACTAGACAGTGATTAGTATCAAAAAAAGAATATTAATTAAAGGTGTGTTCGTTTAAAAAAAATGAGTGATTTCAAAAATAATTTTTGTAAAATTATTACTCATGTCATTTAAAAAAATTAGTCAATGAAGAATGTTTTGATCATTGATAACAATTTATACCTAATTATTTTTGTTAGCAATGAAAATTTTTATATTCATTTATTTTTATAAGTGACACAAGTAATTATTTTTATCACTATTTTTTGCGAAATGAAAGCACCTAAGTCAAGTTTCTTTCTTCGTCTTTCCTTATGCGTTGAGCTTACTAAAACAACTTAGAGAGGGTGAATAAGTTAATTTAAAATCTTGACAAATTTTAGCGTAATATTGCAAGATGAACTTTGATAGATGAAAAAAAAAAGATTAATAATATCAAAAGCAATTACTTTTATAGACAGATACCGAAAATACTAAAAAGATAGAAGACATTGCATACAAATTTTATAGTGATTAGGCTTACATCAGCTTAAGCCCACTCTCCCTTGGTAATAGTCATAATAGGGCTGGAATTCACTGGTAATCTCCAAAGAATTACAATGTAGCAAGTGCTACTTTTACCCAAAGCTGATGGATACTATTAATAATAAATAAGCACTGGCATTACACTTGTGGACTTCTCAATTCATAGATTACAAGGAGAAAGAAAACCCTTAGAAGTGAGAATCACAAGCGAGGATTATCCCAGGTATGACCAAGAGAGCATGAGAGAGAGTTAAGAGTATAAGCTTTCTCAATTTTCCGCCAACGCCTTCAGCTTGTTTCAAATCTTTTATATAGGGACATCTCAAGATCTAACATAGCCATTGAAGCGTCCTCAGAAAGCACAAAGAGCTAATGGAATTGGGAGTACAATTGTTGGAAAACAGACTGCTCATATAGTTTGTTTTCACTAAAATAGAATAAATAGAATCGAACTAAATCGAAATACTAAATAGAATATAGAATAATCCGATTAGAATCTTATTCTACATTCTAGAAAATAGAAATTTTAATTGTTAGAATTTAGAATAGTCATTTTTAATTTAACTACTAATTCAAATTAAAATAGAATATGTATTTCTAGTTATTAGTTATATATAATAAATAATATTTATCTAAATTAATTAATATTTTTATATAGTCTATATTATTCTAAAAAAAAGTGAGTTCCCCTAATTGTCTGCTACCTTTGTCAGTAAACCATCCCTATGGCTACTTGCTCAAATAGGGAAAAGTACAAAAAAAAAATAAATTCTAAACCTATTACATTGATACCAACTTAATCTTAAACTTTTTAATTTGACCAAATTAATCATAAATTTTCACATTGGTACCAACTCAGTCTATCCGATCAATTTAGGTTGAAAATCGGTGACATGGACATCAACAATCCTTTGTGGCATTGCTGGCATTGACGTTGACATTTCAAAATAATTTTTTAACAATTTTTTAATTTTAAAAATTTTAAAAATTTTTCTTTCTTATTTTTTCTTATTTTTTTCCTTAGGCCTGTGGGTGATCGTTAGCCATGGCCAGTACTGGCACAGGCCAAAGAAAAAGAATAGGAAAAAAAAGAAAAAAGAAAAAAAATTAAAAGTATAAAAATCAAAAAATTATTAAAAAATCTATTCACATTAGCACAATGTTGCCAATAGAATCGCTGGCATTCACGTCACTAATTTTCAACATAAATTAGCTGAATGGATTGAATTAGTATAATGCGAAAATATTTGGGATTAAATTGATCCAATTAAAAAATTTAGTACTGAATTGGTATCAGTATAATAGGTTTAGAATTTTTTTGATACTATTCCCTGTTCAAATAAGGTAAAATTGTTCAACTCCAGGCCTTCTACCGTGAGTTCCATTCCTTGACAATGGTTATTTACCTTTTATTTGACTTCCGATTCAAATGAAAATTGATCAAGTTCTTCTTGAACTACTGATAGAAGGATGTCCAACGTGTTCTACAAAATTGACAGGGAGTTGCCTTCGCCAATGACCCCATGAGTCTGTTCATACTGTACGCTGAATCTAACTTCAGGTCAACTATCCTCCGGTCCTTACAAGTTTATTTGCGATCATGGCTCTATCCAACTGTTCACCGATCCATAATCTTTCCAAGTTCTTATGAACACCTCGTTTTACCATACTTGTTCTCCTTTTATCAGGTTCGTCCCGCTTATGGCATTGCATTCGTCTCTACAACTTACCTAATTGACAGACAATCCTCATATATTAGATGATGACAAAGAATATTATTTGTCATCTTTAAAATGTCTGAGGTTTTCCCAATACTTATGGCTCAAGCAAAGCTTTGATGCCCCCTAGACCGTAGCAATGGTGGTCCTTGGTCCTCACAAAATGCATACATGGGCACTTACCTTTTACATGGGCCTCTGAAGAATGTCTACGATTTCAAGAAAGAGACTTTGTGCCATAAGCTTAGCAAATTGAAGATTTCAAGAAAGAGACTTTCCAATCGCAACTTTTCGAAGGCATCCTCGGACAAAATAATCTTCGACACGCTCACTCATTCCTTTCGTGGGCTCAATATTCTTTCGATCTGTATTGAGACGACTACGTGCCGATTCAAATGGTATCGAGTTCCTTGTTGGATCTCCATGTAATGCCTTGCCTGTCCCTTGAAAAAACTTGGAAAGGATGATTTCTCCAATATTCTCGGCTTAACTCAAGTTTCGAGACGGCTTATAAAACAGCAGGCTTTTGGAAAATGAGTAGTGAATCCATAACTCGAGAAAACATGGGCAGTTTTCGCTATTTGTCATGGCTCCTGATCCTGTCTGTAGTCCTTGAAGGCGTGACCTTGGAAGGTCAAGGCCTCGCGATCAACTGGGGCTCGCGCGCTTCGCATCCGCTTCCTGCAAGCATAGCGGTTCAGCTTCTGAAGGACAACGGATTCGACAAAGTGAAGCTCTTTGAGGCTGATCCGGAGCCCCTCAAAGCGCTCGGGCATTCTGGGATCCAAGTGATGGTCGGGATACCGAACGAGCTCCTCGAACCACTCTCGAGCAGCGTCCAAGCCGCCATCAACTGGGTGTCGCAGAATGTGTCTACTTTCATTTCCAAATATGGGGTGGACATAAGGTACGAATCTTTGTGTAATTAAACTAGAACGTACAGGGCAATGTTCCTGGTCAGTGTCCATTTGCAGGTAGCTAAAACCAGAAAATGAACTTGACTAGTACAAGTTATTGTTCCTAGGTATGTGGCTGTTGGTAATGAGCCATTCCTGAAGGACTACAAAGATAAGTTTGTCAAGACTACATTTCCAGCTCTTCAAAATATCCAAGCAGCTCTTATCAAAGCTGGCCTCGGAAGACAGGTCAAGGCGACGGTCCCGCTCAATGGCGATGTCTACCAGACGGACAGCGGCCTCCCCTCGGGTGGCGATTTCCGGCCTGACATCCACACCCTCATGATCTCCATCATCAAGTTCCTAAGCAACAATGGCGCCCCTCTCACCATCAACATCTACCCCTTCCTTAGCCTTGACGCCGACCCCAATTTCCCTGTCGAGTATGCCTTCTTTGATGGTAAAGGTGCGCCCGTGGTAGATGGCTCGATCACGTACACGAATGTCCTCGACGCCAATTTCGATACCCTCATTTCCGCCCTGGAGAAGAATGGTTTCGGATCGATGCCCGTGATCATTGGAGAGGTCGGGTGGCCCTCGGACGGCACCCCGCACGCGAACATCCAAAGTGCTCGCCGGTTCAATCAGGGCCTCCTGAACCGCATTAACAGCGGCAAGGGCTCCCCGAAGCGCCCGTCCCCGCCCGATATTTACGTGTTCGCCTTTATAGACGAGGACACCAAGAGTGTCGACCCGGGGAATTTCGAGCGGCACTGGGGGATATTCTACTACGACGGGACCATCAAGTACCCATTGGACATGGGCAACGGAAAGAGTTTAGTCGCTGCGAAAGGCGTCAGGTACTTGTCCAGGCACTGGTGCGTGATGGCGCCCCAGGCGAGCCTAACAGATCCGAGCTTGCCAGGAGGGACCAGTTATGCTTGTAGTTACGCGGATTGCACTAGCCTTGGCTACGGATCGAGTTGCGGTAATCTTGACGCTAGGAGCAATGCTTCATATGCATTCAACATGTACTACCAGACATTGGATCAGAGGCAAGGCACATGCTCGTTCAACAACTTGACGGTCCTCACTGTGATCGATCCCTCACGAGATGGTTGCAGGTTCGAGATTATGATTGATACCGGAAAACATGAGAAGGCCCCATCGCCGAGCACCTCGAGCAGAGGAAAGCAAGTGCCATCACTTTTGGTTATTCTGCACGTCGTAACACTCATCTTTTGTTGTATGTACTGAGCTTTGCCATCCGGTTCATTGTTTTGAGCAATGATCAGCGGAGGAAACTCGACGTTCTATTCGTCCAAGATATGTGATTAAATCCCGTAAACGTCAGTGGTGGATTCTAGTCCGAATGGTGTGGAAAGAGATATTAGAATCAGACTGCATTGATTTTCGCCATCTGATTGTACAAAGCTCAGAAAACTTGTAGAGAATCGAGAAAAAAAGAAGCATTCTTTGTTCTTTTTCAGAAATAAAGAGATTATTTGATGATGATGATCTGTAATTTAAGTGGTGACTGATGATGTGATCTCACAATGCAATTTTCACAAGTGCTTATAAAATGAAAGGGGAAGTTTCCAAAAGGAAACCAGACTTTCCCGTGTCGATGTTCCTGACATCAGGCTCAAATTATTATGAATGAGCTCATGTGGCGTATATGGGAGGAAGTACATCCATAACAATGCCAAACATAGTTGAGTTTTCCAAATAGTTTCAGCAAAACCAGTAGAAACGCTCGGAGTAATGAATCCTTGATCCTATCATTGTACTAGGGATAGTTTCGAGCATTTTCAAGCTACAGAATTTCACCTAAGGCGTTGCATCTACATATCTGAAATATTCATGGCATCATTATGTACTAATGAAAGCTTCAAGCATCTAATCTATAATTTTTTGAGTCAGAATAAGGTTAACAATATAAACGTTCAGGACATTGACTAGTATTAGGCTTCTGATTTGGAGTAATGCAGTAATCTTTTGTTGCCAAAGAAAAGAAACCTAGCATTAGGTTTGACCTGTCAGAAGTTGCAAATTTGATATTTGACATGCTTAAATTTTCACTTGACAATAAACAGGGCAGCTTATCTGACAACTCCAGTCGAGTGACCATACCGGAGGGGATACTGCTGTAATTGATAAATCATCATAGTGTGCGTGACAAACTTGTTATCAGAATGGCTGTTTTTACTGAGATTTAAGGGTCTCACTTGACACCAAGTAACATTCCGTCTCTTGCTGAAGCTTACTGTTAAACTTCCACCCCGACGGTCATGGAGTTCAGTGATGTTGGTAGGCTTCAATAATTCTTTGTCCTGTAACTCGTCGCATGACATACTCAAATAAATGCTTTCTTCATTCTCGTCTTAAGCTTGGAGTTACTGATATGAGAACCTACTGAGTGCATGTGTGAGTAAGAAAGAAGGCTTGTATTGGACATTTAGAGCTAAAAGAAGCAAATGATAATAACTAGTTGGCCCGAAACTTAATAATTTGTGCTTTTGAGTGAAGATGGATCTAACTAGATTGTCAATGAGCTCCCTCTTACAAATGTATTAAGTGATTTGTTGTGCTTACCCCAACAGAACCTTGATGTCACATCGGACCATGGAAACCAGATCAAAGCTTGATGACTTTCAAAGCTATTAAAAATTGAAAATACACAGTTTGATGCGAAAAGCAAGTGAATCTACATTAATGCAATGCCTGGAGATCTTTCAGTTAATAGGTGCCCCAGTTTCAATAGTTGAAGAAGATCATGATTCGGACAAATTATGTACAAGGAGCGCTGAATGAGATTTTAATTTTTACATCCATACAAGAACGTATGTTGTCCAGTTTTCCTTCTTTTTGATTCTTTCAATCTGCATGCACGATAGAATCGGGCACAATCCCGAAAGTCCAAGTCACTCAATCTTCTCCATCATCCGGATACCTTGAGCTTGCAGCATATCCAGTGCTGCAACCAAAAAAAGAAAAAAAAAAAAGAAAGAGAAAAAGAAAATGTTATTGGTTTGTTCCAGTGTCAAGAGGGAGTCTTGAGGAGCTGTGTTGAATTCTCTTAACATATTAGCAACATTAAAGTAGTCTCAGATGGGAAATCGGAGACTAGCAAAATCACTTGATAGGCTAAAAAGAATGGCATGATCAACCTCTTGTTATATCCTGAATGCAGCAGAAGACAATAGTTGATGATGCAGGACACAATAGGAATTAAGCTGCTAATTTTCAAATATACCTGGCACATATACTTCAGGTTCAATAGGTCTCAACACGCCTCTCGTCTTGATCTTGTTCTCAAGTAATAGCTGCAATAGTAGAAAAGAAAATAGCTTAGTCGAAGCATATAGTCAGATTCACTTAATGGAGGAACAAGGTGCGCGTAGAAGTACCAGAGCTCCAATGGCTGCAGGGATACCAACTGTGAGAGCCATGGCAGTGGTGGTTTTGCCATTTTCGGTCCTCCCAAACTCTAGTAAAGTGGCACAGTGTTTTTCTTCATGCTGGCTCTCTGGGTACTCAATCTCCACCTCATGATGCAGAAGCACCATATCCTAATCATAAATCATACTTCTTGTCATATGGAGTTTCATCATTCGCTAACTATGCTGATACATACGTATCAGCCCAATATTTACTACTGATATAATACACGCTGAAATCATACCTGTTCTGTGCTAGAATAGGCCAATCTTTCTTCCATGCGAAGACAGGTTACATCAAAGGCACTCTGGCAGGATGCAGGGACTTGCATCTGCTCGTGAAGACCCAAGAACCTAAAGCATGCAGCAACAAATGCTATTCTTTCATTACTTAACGCGCAAGAGAAAAACATTTGGCTCTAGAAACGTACAAATAAGTGATTGTAGAATAGTTAACAGGCCCAACTGGTAATTATGTGAGTAAGAAGTACTTTGCACAATGTAAAGTTCCGTACAAGACAGTTTTGGCAGTCCTTAGGGCTGTTCCTTCTTCAGTGCAGTGTCCGAGTATGAGCAATTGTTGGGCAATCTCTTTCTCCCCAACCGAAGCCTTATCTAAATTTTCTTTTTCAAGTTTGAGAAGCTTGAGCAAGAAGGTCCTGAATGTGGGTCGTTGGCTATTCTTAAGAATCATTTGGGCTTCAGTATCGAACAAGCCTACTTTTGCAAGAGTCCCCATTATTTCACTGAAACCTACAGAAAAAATAACAAGAAATTCTGAGTATACTAGTAACATTCACGTGTGGCCAATTTTCGAATTCTCTCTGTTAAGAACAGCAAGCATGTTCAATTCTTATTTCTTTTAAAACTTTTGACTTTCATACCATGCTTCTGGAGCTAGCTAATTGCAGGCTGAAAATGAGAGGAAGTGAGATTGTAAAAGATAAAAAAGTTCATCTTGCCTTCATAGCGGAGGGTTCCACGGAAAATGGTCGAAGCTTCTTTACTTATTCTGTACAAGTCCCCATATAATAAAGAGTTGCGATTTGGAAGACACTCCAGTGCAAAGGCAGGGAGTTCGGGTATTCGGAATCTAGTAGCAGATTCATAGAGTTTGTCTCCTGCATATTGTTGACACCATTGATATGAGGCAGAAAGCAAATTTAGAGGCACAATCAATTCTCTGTGATCATCATGAACTTTGTAATCAATGCAGCGCAATACCACATGATGAAAACTGGAAATGCCAAAACTTTGTGGACAAGAGAATAAATCAAAACTACATTTGAAAACTTTCACTCTACTGAAAGTGGATATCATACCATCGACATGTATAGTTTCACCATGAGACTTGTATAAGGCAGGATTACGCCCAGTTCGGATAGCTCCAGCAGGACTCCAACTACAAAAGTTTAGGAGAGCATTTTTTAACACACTCTTTTCTAAAGATCAGAAACCAGATGCATTGGAAGTTCTAAATTATATTGTGCAACAAAGATAAGTCTGGAATGAAGAAGTATGAGCTTACTAATCTAAAAATAATCTATTTTTACATTAAGGTCGAATTACATATTCTATCCAACAGTTCTGATCAATTCCATAGACTGCCTAAAAAGAAATGGTTTAAAGAAGCAAAAAGCTGGAAACGTGTTCTCTTGGTCTTTCATAGACAAGTTGATAGAAAACGATATGTTCACGATTTGAGACAGAGAGTACCTGAACTTAAATGCTAGTGGATTATTTGCAGCTGCAGGTGATGGGAGGCCTCCGCAGTAGGAAGTGAAAGATCTTATTCTCCCTTTCCGTTGATGTGCTTGATCAATCATCTTCATTGCCATCATATGATCTGACACATTTCAAACAGATACAGCAGCTCCAGTAAGGTACCAGAATGATGCAATAAATGGTTGATATCAGATCGGCATGTTAAAGGGCACACGAATTTACATGAAAGGTGCATGATCATGTTGAGTACATTAATACCAAATGAAGGAGCCCAGTGTAAAATTCAATATATATGAAACCAGTGCCTTTTTGAAATATTAAGTTCTCTACGAGCACTATGCATTGGGAAAACAGTTACCAATTCCAGGGTCCAACCCCATCTCTCCAAGAATTGTAATGCCAGCATCTTTTGCCTTCTCATCTAACTTCGATATCTGATCATCTACGTAGCTAGCTGTTACAAGATGCTTTTTGAGCTGCACAAAACCAAGGATAGAGACGACAGCATGAGATGATCAACTGATTTCGTGAACATGTTATAAAAGGGAAGTGTTCATAGTGGAAATAATCTGCTGATATGTTAGATATATTCAAGCACCTAACAAGAAATTAGAAAATACAATGTACCTCGATGCAAGCGTTTGCTACAGTAACATGGAAAAGAGCAGGAAGCAAACTTATTACAACATCCACCTGGACAAGGGAAAGAACAACGTTAGTGAATTGTATGGCTTAATGAAATTCTCTGTTCAGAGACTCACATAACCAGAAGGAAAATATGACTGCCATCAATAGAAGTCCCAAACACCTGAGAAATGCACTTGGAGAGACTACCATGGTCCGTCACATCAAGCTCGATTGCAGTTGCATTTGGAATGCCTTCTATAGTCTGTGCCCACCCGAGCATTAGAACGAATATTAAATCCCAGAAAGAAAGATAGCAAATAGCGTATTTGCCATATGTTTGCCATGATTGCTACTTTTTAATTACCATACAGAAAATTTTTGCCTCATTAGCAAATAAGAAAGTTATGGAACAATCATACGCTCAGTAACATTATAATAAAGCCTGAAATTCCTCAATGCAAAAAGATTTGGTCATTTCTACCTCTTCTGCATCCTTTAGGTAGAGAGATGCCACAACAACTTGAACATGTCCCTGCTCTTCAGAGTCGACCTTCAAATGCGAATCATGCCTTTGGTGGTATGAAGTGCTTCCAATAGATGCCAAGAGCTCAGCAGCTGGTTGGCAGACTCTCCCAGCACCAAGAATCAGAACAGAACTCGTATTTTCCGGATCACAGCTGCTTTTAGTGACATTATTCACCACTGTACCAACCGTCTTTGATGTTGAACTTGTTCTGTTGTCTGGCTGAGGTCCATTTTCACTCCGATTAGCGAGAGAATTCAGAGAATCAATAATCTGATCCAAAACTTCCCTATCATCTGCACCCACCTGCAAGGGAATAAGAAGTGCAACGTTACGAAATTGAACTAACACAACAAACAGAACCGTGAACAGCAATGACAAGCAAAAGTGATGAGAGGGAGCATATTCATATTTTACTTTAGATTGTCAAAGTTGAAGCTAGTCAGGGTTAACAAAGGAAATAGGTCTTAGTAATTCAGATCGCACAAGCATCCACAAATAGGTCATTATAGAGATTCTCCGAAAATATAGTCAAGTATAACAATTTCAGAAACAGTGACACAGAATGTGCAACTATGTTAGATAGTCTATCCGAATATTGCTATGACAATGCAGATGTAAAAACATGGATGGAAATTCTGATTCCTCTAACAGAGAGGTAAAAATTTGAATTGACCCACTTAATAAGTTCCTCCTTCCAAAGAAAAAGTGGTGAATGGATCTACTCACTTCAAGTTCTGAATAAGATGGAGCATCAGCACTCTGGCCAACTTGACATTTAACCAAGTGGAAGGAACCGCCTGCCGCTTCGATGATGTTCAAAGCCTCATTTATCAGGAATTTGTCGAATAAATGGCCACTCAGGGAAACCTATTGGTTAGAATAGTTTTGATAAGGTAATTGCAAATAAATAATGAGCTTATACGTACGAAAGTCGAGATAATATTCTGCATCAGTGCATAACATACACAAAAATGCCGGCTAAGGAGAGAGAGAGAATATAACTCACCAATTCTGTGAATTTTCTCATGCTGTATGTGGGTTTTTTGACAAGGTTTACCGGCATGCTCCTGCAGATGCAAAATGAAAACATTCATATGATGAAGTGGGAACCTAAACATGCATTCCGTAGTATCATGATGATTTATGACAAATCATAAAGGAAAAAACCTGAAGTTTTTGTTGCTGGAACTGACCAGGTAGTGTACATTAAACTCTCACAAACCAGAAAGAAAAAAAACTGCAACTCTCTCAGGAGAAAAGGTAATTGCAAGAGAAAGAGGGGCTAACTATCGGTATCCATTCCAGACTTGCTTAAACAGAACTCCGTTCTTGAATGTCTCTATTCTATTTAGGTCCCACAGATACAAGAGAACAAAAGGTAAAGGGTCTTTACCAAAAAAAAAAAAAAGGTAAAGGGTTATCACTTATCAATATGGACCATTAGGCAAATTCCAATATGATTTGATAATATTCTATGTCCCTAAGCAACATCAGGCGATGGCAACCTATTCATATTTGGGAGTTTACCACTCATCCAGATTCACTTATGCTTTTCTAATTAAAAGTTAACCTCACTAAGCAACTTATCATTTTTCTTAATGAACTGAACAGCTTTACACAGTTGATTACCTAACGCTGCATATAAGGGTTGCTTCTACACTGAAATCTGAGAATTAGTTCCTCTGTTACATGTAAAAGTACAGTTGTATTTTAGACTACGAAAAATATCTCTAATCTGGAACTGAGGAGCATCATAGCACACAATCTTTTGTTACAGGAAGCCACATGTAGACAGAGGGGGAAGACATGTATGCTCAGTAAGAAGGTCCTTGCATTCAATATATAATATTCCCTGAGGCAGTATTTGACTTTTCCACCAAACAAAATGATCAAAAGGCCAAAAAAGAGTAGAGACAATAGAAGAAATCTTACTCTGAATCAGATCCTCGCATACGCGGTATATATTCATAAAGGGCAGTGAGTCTTCCTCTATGCGCTATACAAGCTCTCCTTAGATGCCCAGGCAACTGTGCAATATCTACGGAAGATGCTAATTTTCCAATAAATTCTGAAAGAATGTCTCCGAAGTGTTTGGAAGCCTTTCCACAGTAAAATGGAAATTTAGTTTAATTTATATGAGCAAAAACATTAGAGCACTTTTGGTACTCTCTCTGAGAACCAACACATTCCATAGGATTAAAAAGTCCCATGAGATACAGGATTCAGAACCGCACCTCTTTTGCAAACTCAGTTGGTAAAATATCCACAGCTGCACATATCACACCATCGCCCTCCATATCACGATGATATGAATCACATAGGGCATTGTATCTGCAAATTGGGAGCATAACCAACCAAGAATAGCAAGTCATATACCACCAACACATAGAAGAGTGTGCATCATCCACAAAAAAAACAACAAGAGAGCAGAAATAAGAATAATTGGATACGAGTTTTTATAAACATCAGTTAGTAAGGCTGCCAGAGACTGTAAAATCAATCTCTCTTTTACCTTTCATTGATTGGCTGGGATGATCCAACCAATAAATATTCTATTGAATTAAGATCCTGTTAAGATGGTGATCACTTCTTGGCTTTTGTCGTGAGAAAAATACCAACTGATGATGTGGAGAAAATTGAGGAGCACTAACTAGAATAACCTAAGACAAGTGATGCAATGGAACACTAGTAATTTGCATCAACAATACCTGAAGAATGGTGATTCAATTGACGTAGTCTGATTGACAAATTCCATTGAGCCTCCTATATCACAAGTGATATCTGCTATCCCAATCAGTGGGCATCCTTTCTTCATTAGACCTCGGAGATGCTCATTGCTCAATAACCGGGGGAACCTTCTTTCCCAATACATGCAATTGACTACATGAGAGTAAATTACACAGCAATACATCAGCTGGACCCGATCACGGGCATATATAATTCAAGGGAGTGATTCGATAAACTTGAATAAAAAGATATGAGATCTATACTACAGTGCTCATAATTCTTGCATCCTAATCATGAAACAACCTTATGAGAGTCAACATATGTATAGCATACCAATGACAGATGCATATGGTGCCACTTTTTCATGGAAAGTTGGAGAGTAGTGTTCCGGGTGTGCATAGTAGTCAGCCTGAAAGAAACAAAATGTCCACGTGCATATGATTTCAGGTCCATGTCAGCATTCAAAAACAGCTAGACTTGTGATTTGGAAATCATAGTATGTGTAACCAGATTATTGTTACTTTTGGGCACAGGAAAAAAGAAAAGTGGCCTAGCATACCTTGTCAAATTCTCTTGAAGGATCTTTGTGTTCAACCATGTCCTGACAAGTCACAACGCAACCATATACCTGGAAAACTCTTTTTGATCTTCTTACCGTTTGAGTTGGATCTCTGGTCTAGAAGAGGAAAATACAATAAGAGTTACCCCATACCCTAACTCGATTAGACAGGACTCCCATTATGCTAACCTATAAATTAGCTTACCATCTGAAAGAGTTCTGGGAGTCTGCTTGGGTCAACATAAGTGTGAGGAAGAAGCTTGAATATCTCTTGTGCTCCAGCAGAAACTACAGAGAAGCAAATAAGAGATGAGATACCATGATAGAGTAAAGGGTTGTAGGGAGAATTAAAAGATACTTCTGCCTCTGAAATTAAAGGATGGCTTCCTTCTTTTAACAGAGTAACAGTATAGAAAAAAACAGTATACCCAATTTGATTTCGTAACTTGCAAGTGCACAGCATCATAAATGATAGTTGCAAGGAAAGCCATTAACGAAGATACAGTACCATTTCCTGAACCAGTGAATATGAAGACCAGAGGGCAAATTCCTGATGGTAGTCCCTGAGTTGCAATCTCTTCGCCCACAGAAATTACTGCAGCCTTGGCAGCAGCCAAGGAGGAGTATGTGTAAGATCCACCGAGTGAGAGAAAGGGGGTTGAGTATCCAAGACTTAGATATCCTGAAAGATGTCAGGAGCAAACATGAGGATTAACCTGACTGGCTTTGTCTATAAACTACAGCTGGTGAAGTACATAAAACATTGAAAGGAAAGACTCTTCATTATTCAGCACAATTCAGTTAAAAAAGAAGAAGAAGGCATACAGAGACAAAGATATAGCTTAGAAAACTACTTTGTCCAAGTCCACTTAAGAAGTCAATTAGTCCTGCTCTTCCTGCATATTTTCCAAATGCAAGCAATCTCTTCCCATGCTCACCGACAATGAGCTCATAGTCATAAAGTGAAGCCCTTTCAGCTAGAATCTGAGAACAGTTGAAGGAGAATTAGAATGGCCAAAAATTTCCTCTACTATTAATACTAGACAAACATAGGTAAATGAAGGAAAATGTACTTTGTCCAACAGGGGCATGTTCTCTTTCTGGGCCTTGTGAGTATGAGAGAAGAAGGCATAGGCTCTATCGGGAAGAATCATGTCCAACTGCAAAAGACCAAATATAATTAAACAAAAATGACTAAATATTTTGCTAATGTTTGGACTGAGACTTGTTATTCGAACCTTCGGCTGTTTGACACCCAAAATAAGACCACATTCAGACAAGTCATCTGATATTTCACAGCCCACATCTTTGTAAAGCTCATCGTGATGGATTCGCTTCGTCGATGGCTGCACGATGATGTGGGCTACTCCAGTTTTATCCTTGCCACTGAGTAAAAGCCAAGCACAATGAGAAGGCGTAAGGGGAACTCTTCTTTCCCACTTATTTGAAGACTCAGATAGGATCCCGACGACTCCATTCCCAAGCATTGTGACCTTTTATCTGTCATCATAATCAGTTTTATGTAATACTTAGGATGTCTCTTGGAACAAAATAGAATTACTACAAGGGCATCTCCATGTTTAAATCTTTGATAAGAGTAACAACACGATAGTAATCATATATGACCAACCGACTCGATAACTTATTATAGGCAATCTGACAAAGGATAAGCATAAGTTCACTCAGAATTCTAGAACTCTCAGCTCTGGCCTTTCTTATAGTAAACAGTCATATGATATGGATACTGAAGTCTCGCAAGTACGCAGAACCACTCAGTGTTAGGCTTTTATATTAGCTCTTTTCAATTTGCCTTCATACACCCCCTCCCCCAAAAAAAAACACACACACACACAAAACACTTTTACTATCAGAGAGGTGAGGCAAGCAAATAGGTTGTAATCACGGCAGCACTGACATATCTAATCAATGCTAGGTCTTCATAATTGACCAGATTAGAGTAACTTCTCAGCAAATTGATACAAAATAATATGACAGAAGTGAAGGTGACGTCGTATAGATCCTTGTCATGAATCCGCCTGCATGCACTACAAGTTTACACATTGAAAAATAGCAGACGGTGATCAGTCAAAACCTGGAAAACATTCCATCAGCCAACTCAAGAGAATTCAGCAAAGATAATACCACAGAAAAGCTTAAAATATTATGGCTTTGAATTCATTCAAACCGATCAGATCCCTCAACAACGGAACATATTATACAATCACAAATTAACGTAAACAGAGACCATCTAGAGAAAGGTTGAACTGATCAACAAAAATCCTCACGGTAAACAGACTCGTGACATCACAAAGACCCGGCAAGAAACGTGGATCTCCGTACAGTACCTACCTCTCTGCCTCTGCAAATTGCAAAGAAGGGTTCTCTGTATTCCCCCCTGAGAGAGCGAAAGCAGCCTTCTTTTTTATGGGATCCTGCAATATGGGTCTGCGTTCCAAGATCAGTCCTCTCTACCCCACAAGAATAAATATGCGTAAGATCACGATCGTCCTCGTATAATAATTGCCATCGAATATGAGGGCCGTGCCCGGATTGTCATCACGAGATAACGATGTTAGGCACGACAGTGACGAGGACAGAGTGATCCAGTGCACGGACGGCTTACGTACCTGGAAAAAAGCAAGAGCGACCATTAACCGACGGTGGCTGGAACTGGATGTCACGTTCATGCAATATGAGTCGGAAGCAACTAATCTGTCCGCAGAATAATTTTTTTTTCCAGACCCGTTCTTTAGAATCTTTACGAATGAATGAAGAACATAGAAAAAAGATCTTCTTCTATCTTATATAAAAAGGGTGGGAGACGCAACCGGATAGAACTCCTCTGGCCGTTAGGATTATAATTGAGAATCCTTTATCTTCTTTTTAAAGGGAGGATAACCAAAGTTTGTGGTACCTCTCGACTTATCTAAGCTCATTTATGTTTTAGATGAACACATTGATTATAGAAGAAAAAAAATACATTTTGTATGTCGAATTGTGCAATAAATAATTTTGGATTTTATTTTATAAAAAGAGAAAAAGAGGCAATCGAAGATGGCAACTACTTTAGAATTGTGATTGAATCTACTTATAAGAAAAGTGGGAGGAGTGACGAACACCAGACACGTCGATTGTGGAAAAAAAAACATTTTGTGTATCAAATTGCAAAATAAGATATTAAAATTCTACAACCGTATGAATTGTGTTTTGGGGTAAATAATTTTCCTCGAATTATAATAATATCGATTTCTATTATATGGGAGCGGAATGCGTATCCCCTTATCTCAAGAGCCGTGGGCCACGTGGACTGACGTGTAGGAGTTCGATACGAAAGCTTCTCTCTCTGTTTTTTTCCCGTGAAGTAAGCGAGGGGATTCCACGTGTCGTGAGTCCATTGTCCTTTTACGTTGCAGTTCGTTGCATTCTCTTGTCTGTTTTGTCCTCGGACAGATTCAGAGGGCCCACTTACATTTAGCTTGTATTTTAATGGCCAAATACCAAAAAACAAAAAAACTTCAACTATATATCACAATAAAACAAATATTCTTAATTTTGTTAGCTCACCGAACCGGGGCTCAGTTGATTTCATTGGGTTACCGGCTAAGTTACATGTTAACTATTAACCCTTTAACCTTTTGAGGGTGTCTATTAAGATTATCTACACCTATCTGGCAGACATATTTTATCGAAGCTGTAAGAATCCTCAAATTATTTTATGATGGCGAGGAACCCGTCCCCAACACTCCAAATTGACCTTAGATATTTTTCTTCTCCAAAGCTAGGGAATATGGAAGACTCTCCAATAAGATAGGTAAGTGGCCCACTCCTGGCCTGGGTTTTCTCCTTTAAGCCTTTTAAGAACCTGCTCAGATCCAAAAATCTTAAACTTAAATGCCCCCAACTTTTTCTATGCCACGAAAACATCCAAAACTATACATGTGTGATATATATGCATCTATTTGAATTTTATGATCAAATACAAGTTATGATAAAAAAAAAAAAAATTGGTATTTGTTCACAAGGGACAAGTTTAGAATTTTTTGTGACACAAAAAGATTCGAGATATTTGTGTTACATTATGCATAATTTGAGATTTTTTTTTTATATAATTTTAGCTCGTTAAAAAAGTATGCCACAACATATTAATATTTCTCTATAACATGTTGAAATGTTGAAAGCAAGCACATGACTCGTGCGTGTAAGTCAGTAGACAGGGATGTGGCTAGACAACGAGCTTAGCCTTTACTTGAGACTAAATCCAACATGCCAAATTCTTAGGCCACAAATGATAATCATTATGTTCCAAAAATAGATTTTATTTCTATTACTCGGACGAGTTTTTGAGCACAAATAAGCATTTGATAACAACACAAAAATTTTTGCGGAATAAAAATTCATTTGATAACAATACAATTTTTTTTTTCTTGGGAGACAGCAGCAAATGGCAATGGCAGATGGCGATTGACGAACAACAACGGCAGGCGACAAATGACGATAGGTGACCGGTAGCAATAGCATATGGGCAATTAGCTAGTAGCGAGGGCGAAGGATAATAATAATTTTTATTTCTCATTTCTATTCTAAAAATAGATAAGTAAAAAAAATTATTTATCATTACTATTTCAAACATAATTTTGAATTGAAAATTTATTTCAGAAATAGAAAAATGAAATTGCACTATCAAAAGATTTATGTTCCAAACTTATTTTTGGAAATAGAAAATTATTTTTGGCCATAAATAAAATGGTTTTCGTGCACGCCCTTATTAAAAAAAAAAAGCTTCACTTTATGTCCTCTTTTGAAATAATAACCTCAATCTAGGACTTTATTTGAAATCTTCTCATTATTTATAGATATATTCGAAAGGCATACTTATGCCTACCTCAATAAAATAAGGGCCAAGCTAATCATATTATAACGTAATAATACTTCCTCTAACATGTCGAGATGTCTATCGATCATCATTTAGGATGCACAAGTATATAAACTAAGCTGTCAACGCAATATACGTAACTTGCAATAACTTATATGATGATATTATCAAAAGTGAGTGCGAGCCATGAAATCAATCTGAACGTATCGAGTTTGCTTCAATGGTTGCACATGTGAAACAAGTCAATAAGGAAGACAAGCGAGAGCGTCCATCTAATACTTCCCTTTTTTTTTTTCCCAATAATGTTACACACAAGAGAAAGTAAACGCGAGTACAAGAATTTAGCACGTAAGCTTCGCAAGATTAGTCAAAGAATTGTTCGAGCAAGGGTTGGTTATCCAAATTTCATCAAAAGGAGTTCTATAAAATCCAAGATTAGAGCCCATGTCACTAAAACAGAACTCAAATAAGAGAGAGAAGTTTGTGTTGAGCAAGTTATTGTTATTATAAGTATTATTATCGTTATTATTATAATTATATTAATCTAGCCTTATCAGAAAGAGCATGGGTCAAAGCACAAAGCAAAAAGAAATGGGAAAATGTCGTACCTAATTATAAGTGACGTGACGGAACTGCTAGCTTTATGCATGAGATGGACAATCCTGATGCATGAAACATGTAAATTGTTTCATTCAAAAACCCAAAAAGATAGCATTATCTTTCTTTTTTAAAAGAGAAAAAATACTAATTTTTCTTTAATTAAAATCATAATTTGAGTGTTCGGTGCCACTCAAATCTATGCATATATAAATATATAAATAATTGTCCTTCGAGAGATATTTCCTATTAAATTATTTAATACTGCCAAATTATTTTGTGGCTCTCAAATCCACTCCTGTCTAGAATACGTGAACCTAATTTCCTATAGAATATAAGGTCGAGGAATCCATAGAACTAAAGTACAAATGAATGGCTGCACGGTTTGAGTGGGTATTGAAAGAAATCATTCACTATACATATTTAATTATGATTTTAATTGACCAATAGAAGTATGGATAATGGTACACATAGTTATATTTAAGAACTTCAAAATTTTCTTGATCTTGGTGGATATTTCTTGATTCTTTGTCATTTAATATTATTAACGATATGAAATCACTAATAAAAAGACAAATGGTCCGTGTAATTATGGGAAAATCATTTTCTGAAAATTGCTTTTCCAACTTTCTGGTGGTTAGATAATGAAAAATTAATAGATCTACAAAAAAATGCTATCTAGAAATTGGGAACAACAACTTTGGATTGGGGAAAAAATGATTGTGCATTAAGGAAAAAAATTTCTCTAAATTATCAAACAAATGAAAATGTATCGCTTTCCTTCAAAGTGACCTCTATGGAAATTATTTTTCTTTATAATAAAATAACCGGTGAAACAAAATGGAATATGGTGTCATAGTCAAGTGCCACGTGTAATTGTATCATTGATGGACGCTAGACCGTGGGTTCCATAACCAGCAAAAGGCACTTACAAGTTTATGAGTTGACGTGGAATGGCTGATTGTGATAGGACAACAGAAATTAAATTGGAGAAAATTTCAAAAAAGAGTCCGATGTGCTCATATTTTCTCAAATGAGGGTTCGAAGTAAATATTATTTTAAATAAAAGCCTAAAGTGTTATTACTTTCTCAAATAAAAATTTGAAGTGAATCTTATATCAAATAAAGGGCACTTTCCTAGTGATCAAGGATATTTTCGTCATTCATCATTTTTATTTTCATTTCCTTTTCTATGGTTCTTCATCAGTGGCCGGATGGCCACCGGCAACACCCACATACGGTTAGGCAAGGGGTGGCTTCACCTGGGGAGGCCGCCCCTCGTGGCCAACCACGAGGTTGGCGAGTGCCTGCAAGTCCTCACCGATTGCGGGCGAGGCCCCCTCACCAAATCTGGCAAGGGTCGACCTCGCCTGGGGTCGGCGAGGGCCCAACAATCCTTGTTGGCTACTGGCAAGGGTTAGCCTTGCCTATGCCTCCTCGCCTTACTTGCCCAAGTGCAGGCGAGGCCGACCCTCCCCAAATCTAGTGAGGAGACCCTTGCCAGCGATTGACAATCTAAAAATTTATGACTAAATTGACCCCAATAAAATGTTTATGACTAAGTTGATATCAAGTCAAAATGTTTAAGACTAAATTAACATCAATAAAAGATTTAAGACCAAATTGGTATAAATACAAAATGTTTATGACTTTTTTAACACTTTTCTCTATAACTAATTGTCCTCCAAGAGATATTTCCTATTAAATTATTTAATACTACCAAATTATTTCGTGGCTCTCAAATCCGCTCCTATCGAGAATAAGGTGAACCTAATTTCCTATAGAATATAAGGTCGAGGAATCCATATAACTAAAGTACAAATAAATGGTTGCACGGTTCAAGTGTGTATTGAGAGAAATCATTCGCTGCACATATTTAATTATGATTTTAATTGACCAATAGAAGAATGGATAATGGTACACATAGTTATATTTAAGAACTTTGAAATTTTCTTGATCTTGGTGGATATTTCTTGATTCTTCGTCATTTAATATTATTAATCATATGAAATCGGTAATAAAAAGACAAATGGTCCGTTAATTAAGAGGAAAACCATTTTCGGGAAATTGCTTTTCCAACTTTCTGGCGTTTAGATAACGAAAAATGCTATCCATAAATTGGGAACAACAACTTTGGATTGAAGAAAAAAATTATTGTGCATTAAGGAAAAATCTTTCTTTAAATTATCAAACAAATGAAAATGTATCGTTTTGAAAATTATTTTCTTTTATGATAAAGTTTTAAGTGAAACAAAATTACTTGGAACATAGTATCATAGTCTCAAATGCCACGTGTAATTGCATCATACGAGACCTCGAGGAGGTGGTCTTTTTGGATCATGATGGATGCTAAGGCGTGGGTTCCATAACCAGCAGAAGGCATTTAAAAGTTTAAGAGTTGATGTTGAACAGTCAATTGTGATACGACAGTAGATATTAACTATTCATGAGTTTGTCATCTAAAAAAAGTTAGTCGCATGTTAAATCAATCAATTTCAAACCCGAAAGCTACGTTAATGACTTAAGTGTTTCCTTTTCATGTTTTAATTACGTGCACCCAGCTTGTATGTTCATTGGGCTCTCTTTAAGAATGTTAATCGAATGGGATTAACAAAAAGAAAAGTGTCTTTCCATTGAAATCAAAGAAATTGATGGGCAATTTCATAAATAAGATCAAAGTGCTGGAGTATTGATGTCGACACGATCTGGTAGGTGATTCGAGCTGATGCTTACCTTGAACGCAAATTGAAATCTAGGGTTTGCATGTTATGTTCTCACTATTTATGGATTGATTTTTTTTCTTTAGGTCAAAAATTTATGGCTTGATTGGATCGAGGGTGAAATGGGCAGACGTATTAGCTTTCGAGATTAGACATGAGTCCTTTTGCTTTTGTTTAGAACATTATTGACCGGGATGCAGCCACATCAAAAAAACTGTCGATATCCATAAAAGAAAAATCGTAGAGAAAGAGAAATGTCTTTGAACAGAATTAACAACAGGTTGCACACTTAAGAATCTAGTCGAGATAAATATTTATTTTCTGTTAAATTTATATTGCTCGCAATAAAAGTTTTGAGTCGTCATGTCCAAGGTTGTCAACCTCGTCCTATTTTGCCCTCAAATTATTGTCAAAAAGAAAGAAAGAAAGAGAAACGCAAGGGTTAGAAAGAGGATGAGAGAAGGACATCCACCCCAAAAATGTTTGGTTTAAATTGTGAGAGAATCGAGCTACTGAAGTACTTGCCTATCCATCGCATTATTGGCTAGGCCTCTCTGATCTAAGTCCATCAGGCCT
Source organism: Corymbia calophylla (assembly GCA_014182845.1). Lineage (NCBI taxonomy): Eukaryota > Viridiplantae > Streptophyta > Magnoliopsida > Myrtales > Myrtaceae > Corymbia > Corymbia calophylla. Next base: position 33,713,439 of record CM024695.1, read on the forward strand.
GTTGCATCCGATTGGGCCTAGGGTTGAAAGGAACACGACGAATTCGGTTGGGCCTAGTACACAAATACAGACAAGATTGCCGGCCTATGCTTTGAAAATTTGGCTACCTAGTGTTGGCATTTGCCTTACGATTTGTTGCAAATTCGGGTATTGAAAATTGATCACTCAGAAAGTACTTCGATTCAATTCATCAATTCCAAAATGCTGGATGAGGCTTGTGTTTCACAAACCAATCTGAACCTCTGATTCGTGATTTTCGAAATGACTTGAGAAGATTATTTAACTCGTATACCTTTTTAACTTTAAAATTTGAGTTATATGGGATTCCTAGCCGTGGTAAAGAATTGTCGAATGATTCACAAATAAAGAACCATTTTCAGATGACCATTGTATGAAGAATATTCTTGTAGGGGTTAATCTAATGTCCGATATAAATACAGGTCGGGCGATTATGAACGAGAGCACAGAAGCAAGGCAAGACAAGTGTCTTACTCAAGACAGGCTCATGAAAGTGATTCCTAGTACTCATTTTAACTTTCATGGCTGTGACTGAGGTGAAAAGGAGGGCTCCAAAAAGGTGCATGGAAGGGGACAATGATTATAATTTCTCCTTGCAACACAAGCAAGAAATGCCTGAAAAGCATCCTCCTCCTTAATTAGCTGTTTTGGACATGAGAGAGAGATTTAATGTATCTAAATTCAAGGATGAATTTCCCTTTTCCAAGCCAAGAACCAATGGAAATGGAGGGCCACTGCCCCACCCCATTTTTAGGATCACAAGGGAATAAAAAATCACAACTTTCCCAATCTTACCCTCATGTAAAAAACTCAATCTTTACTAGGTTCAATCATAAAAACCCACCTAGCTAATCATTATCAATCTATCACTACTTTGCGAATGTCACGCGTAACCCAACACACAAAAAAAAATCACAAGGTAAATCATTCCAACTCTTACATATGACTACAATAAAAGCACGATTTGCCTTGCAGACTGAATTTCACTCTCCAAGAATCACGAGATGAAATCGCAAAACTTCCCTAATTTCCAAGACCCTAATTTCATCCAAGGGAGAGCTCATCATATACCGATATATCACGGCACCAAGAAAAAAAAAAAATTCGAAAAAAAAGAGAGAGAGAAGGAAACCCTTTTTAGGGACGACGGAAAGCATGAGAACTGCCCCAGCTAAACCTATCTAGGGCTAACAAGAATTGAATAATGCACGATGCATGTCGCGATCTTGGTGTAGGCATTAGGCTGAAACAGCAACATCGTTGGACAAAGAGCGCGAGACGGTGGTCGCGTGCCTTTTGTCTTTCGGAAAGCAGCCCTGACGAAGGAGAGGAAATGGAGGGCAGGCAACGACACCCTCGAAATTAGCTGTAAAACACAACGCGTTTTCGAGCTCCCCTCTTTAAGGCCACGTCGTCTCTCTTTAAGGACCCTTTATTGCTTTCGCAAAAGCACACTGAAATCGAGCATGTGGGGCTCCCTAGTAGAGAGAGAAAGTAAGAGAAGAAGAAGAAAGAGAAAGAAGAATGAAATGCCATGCATAATTCGATCCATTTGCATTATATTCCCTCGTTCTTTAATGGGGAGTGCAATACATCAGATCTGGCCGAATCTCTCATGCTGTGGGAAGGAGCGTCCAGGGCGTCTCGACCGATGCCTTTGTTTCTGACCAATTGGACGTGGGAAAAAAAGAAGTCAAACTCGTCTTGCTTTTTTCTTCTTTTTTTCATTCTTTTGGCATTTCTTTGACTTTTTCTCGAGTCGTATCCGAGTGAATTATTGACGTTTGGATTTCCAGCTTGAACGTTCTTTGACATTAAATCTGAGGTGGGCCTTGTAAAGAATAATGCCGGGACCATAACAGGGATATATCGATTCCCTAAATCTTTTAACGATTTGTCAATATAATTATTTTAATCAATTATTTAAATTATAAGTTTAGCACTAAATTGATAAATTTTCGAAAAAAAATTGAAAAATTTTGGATTAAATTAGCGAGTTGTCAAAAATTTCGGGACTGAGTTGACTACCATACAATAGATTTAGGACTTTGTGGACATTTATCTCGGGCTACGAAAGTATGTTAGAGGAGAGTTGTTGCTTTAATATGTGATTTACCAAATTGGGGACGACGGTGAATTTATTTCTTTTTTCGGGCGATAATTATTAAAGACAAATTCTTCCTTTGTCTGTACTTTCTTGAGTGGAGCCAAGTAAGATAGAGTCCTTGCGATTCTTGTCGAGAGTTTGCCACCACCGACATGCTTCCGACGAGAGACGCGTCCATCTTGGGGAGGGCTTTTCATACGTCGGTTCTGGAAAACGTGAGAGATTATCTTCTTCCAGATGAGTCCACGTATATCGTGAAGACAGTGCCGTTTCCAAGATACAATGACACTTATTTTTTAAGATAGAGTTTGGATATCGATTTTATTAAATAAGACGATAGAGACCGCTAGATATCGAATATGTTACATGAACATCAAAATGATTTTATGTATAGTACACTTGATTATTTGATCCACCCGTCATGCGATAATGAGTATTCTTAGGACATTAGATCACTGATATTTTTTTTATGACTTGCAAAATCACTTCTTTCGAAATTTGAAACATTCTTGTTAAGGATATCTACTTGGTATTCTTTGAACACCCGTAACCCGTAACAATTGGACTCTCTCTCTCTCTCTCTGCTTTACTTGTTACCCATTTAACAATAAAAGATAGAGAATGCTAGGCAAAGCAGCCCATATAATTCTAGCTATATTAAAACACGTTCACAAACTTGGTGTGCATAACGGTCGGTCGGAATTCTACTAAGGTCTATTCACTGTCCGACACATCACTTATCATGTCGATCTAGATTTCACAATGCTCGAAAATCAATCTAGGAGTCATGAAGTGCCTTTGCTTTCTTTCTTTCTTTAAAGGGTTGGTTGAGAATTGAAGTCGAGAGCCGGTCATACTTTTTAAGGTCTTGAATGACTGACCAAAGATTGTGACTACTACCGCCCGTCGAAGAGACAAGAGTTCATAATGCAGCGTGCATTCATTACGGGGACTGCATGTCTTCACATGATCGAGGGCACTGAATCGCTCTTGAGTTTGATTCCAACCGTACGAAATTCCGGATTTAATGCCCATATGATTACAAGCACTGCTCAGGAACAGTGCTTCATTTTGTTAAACCATCCCTTGGAAAAGTCATATAAAGAAAGATGAGTACTTATATATCCATGGTCAATAAATCGGAAATTCGTCCAAAAAGCCCTAAATTTATCTTATGGCGCAGCTAATTCATTTAAAAACTTTTCAATCTAGTCAATATAGTATTAAACCATTCGCCTTTTTAATGAAATTTCTAATGAATAATTCATAAAGTGTTTAAAAGATTACTTAAATTGTTTATGTCGGCGCCGGCCTTCTAGCAATACTATGTAGGATGGCTAGTGTCCACAATAGAGATTTTTGGCTGGAAGAATTGTCAAAGCATCAAAAGATTCAAGATATAATGGCTAAATTGAAAATTTTAAAATTTGGCTACGTACAATAAGTTTATGACTTTTTGAACAATTATCCTATTAATAAAAATAATTTTTACTAGGGTTTTTACAAGTTCACATGAAATGCATGTTGATATTAACATATAAGAGAAAATTTCAACTAATTTACTAGTAGCGTGTAAAAAAAAGCTGATTTTTACACGATCGACAGTATAAACATTGATATTATACCAATGTGTTACGTAATATAAATACTTTTATGAAGTACCCATAAACTGGATGCGATATAAATTATTTACGAAAATACTTTTTTTTTATCAGTACAATACGCCGTATTTATACTTCGTAGAGTATTCCGTTTACTGAAAAGTGAAAGTGGGGAAAGAATGTGGGGGTTGAACTTTAAAGGCGTGAAGAGTATCCGCATCTCCGCGACCGCCGACATTTGGGTAGGCATGTTGGGCGGGACTTTTGTCCGTGGCCTTGTCGATTCGCTTTAGGCACCGACAGTGTATTTTTTTGACTTTATACTAATGACCCAATACCCAAACATACGTAAAATGTACATGGCAATTTGTCTTTTTTTTTTTTTTTCCTCCGTGAGCCGAAAAAAAAAAAAGATTAGTAAGGAGGGGCTATCCACGTTTGGCATTCTCAAAAGAGTCTTGAATTCGAGCCATATAACTGCTTAGCGCTGCTTATGACATTAAACATCGGAGAGTCTATTATGCTATTATAGTAACTCCATCAGCATCATCATTTGCACATTACACGGAATTTAAACTCGTGACTTTATGAAAGATCGATGAGCACGAGACTGCCAAGCCAATCAAGCTCAGAGGGCGCATGAAATTTGTGTTCGTCGATCAATATACAACAATAGACATTAGTACTGATGAAGCGATTCTAAATTCACTTGCACATTCTTCCATCTCAAGCCGGAGGAAATGCTTTAACTAATGCTTTATAATTATGAACATCACCCTAATCCACGGGAAAAAGAACGGCGAGCTCGAATTTCCCGGATATTGTCATGAAAAAGGTGATCTTTCTTTTTCACATTTTCAAAACATATCAATCACGTCTTCATTATAGCCCCAATTAATTTTTTTAAAAACCCATATCATTTTCTCAAGAAAAAGATGGAAATCTTGAGGGCACCCTCCTCGTTCACTTCACTCACTCTCCTCTCTTCCGACATTTATTTTAGGAATAAGTATATTAAAAATCTTAAAATTTATCAACAAAATATAATCGTATTCTAAAATTTATCATGAAAATGCAATTAAATTTTAAAATTTATCAAATTAATCGAATCAAATCATTTCATTGACCGTATTTTTTAAAAATTTTAGCACTCGATTATAATTTTTTGAAAATTTTCACACTTCATCGTACTTTTTAAGACTTTCATTGCATTTTATCCGTTCTTTTCATGGTAGATTTTATTACTAATAAATCTTCGTCTAGCTGTCGACTTAGTTGACCTTTTTTAACCTGACTTGGCTGTGTCATGTCAAACATCATTAGCTAAACGATCGGCAGTGCAGGATTTCTACAGTACAATAAACCGGCCCCTTTCCCTCCTCTATTATGTACCCCACACGCTTGATGCAAACGCAACGCCCTATAATAAATTCCCCCTTCGCCTCAAATCTGATCCCCAAAGCCCAACTCCCTCTCCTCGCCACCACCACCACCCTTAAAGCTGCCTTAAATACTCTCCACTCCATCATCATCTTCTTCCATCCCCTCACATCCATGGCTCCCTCCTCCTCCTCCTCCTCCTCCAAGCTCGCCCCCGCCTCCGCCGCCGTCGCAGTCGCCGTCGCCGTCGTCTTCCTCTCCCTCCTGCCCTGCCCCGCCAGCTCCGGCGGCACCTCGCCGCCCGGGGACCTCCTGCAGCGCGAGTGCCTGGCGGTGCCGTCTTCCCAGTTCGTGGGCTCCCTCAAGTCCACCGTCGAGGTGCTGCGGCAGGTTGCGGGGGTGGTGTCCCAGTTCCGCTCCTTCGTCGGTGACTTCCGGCTCTCCAACGCCGTCTCCGACTGCCTCGACCTCATCGACTTCTCCGCCGACGAGCTGAGCTGGTCCATCTCCGCCGCTCAGAACCCATCCGGTACGACCCCCACTTTCTCTCTTCCGGCCTTTCCCGAACCGGCACGAGCTCTGTCGGTAGTGGTGGGGTGCTGCTGTTCTTGATATTTTTCAATGTCTCAGCATCGAAGATAAAGAAACGCGAACTGTTTGATGGGGTCGGCGGGTAGTGTACTAGGATGTGCAGTAGGTTACAGCTTCGTACTTTCATTATTAATTTATTTATATATTCAGGCAAGCACAACAGTACTGGGGATCTCAGTTCTGACCTGAGGACATGGCTGAGCGCCGCACTCGCGAACCAGGAGACATGCAGAGATGGGTTCGAGGGCACCAGCGGCATCGCCAAGACCGTCATCTCCGGCAGCCTCAACCAGATCAGTTCTCTCGTCACCCAGCTCCTCACCATGGTCCACCCGTCTTCCAGCTCCAACTCCTCCGCCGGCGGGGGCAAGGGCCCGGGCCGGAAGCTCGTCGACGACGGCCCCCGGTTTCCTGGGTGGGTGAGAAGCGAGGACCGGAAGCTGCTGCAGCAGGCGAGCCGGGTCGCGGCGGATCTGGTGGTGGCCCAGGACGGGAGCGGGAATTTCACCCGGGTCGGGGACGCGGTGGAGGCCGTGCCCGACTACGGGACGCGCCGGTTCGTGATCTACGTGAAGAAGGGCGTGTACAGGGAGAACGTGGACATCAAGAAGAAGAAGTGGAACATCATGATGGTTGGCGACGGGATGGACGCCACCGTGATCTCCGGGAACCGGAGCTTCGTCGATGGCTGGACCACGTTCCGGACGGCGACATTCGGTGAGCCTCATAACCTTTTCCAAAGAAATAAAAGAATCTCAAAAACTTTTCCTAGTATTGGGTTACAACCTATGTCCTGTGGTCAAAATTGAGATGCACATAATGTCTGGTTTAAATGCACAAATATGTTTGGTCAGTTGGGTCAGTTGGGTCAGTTGGGTTTTTTTCAAATTAATTCTTTTGTCAAATGGGTCGGGTGCAGGTTGGGTCAAGGGAAAATTACCAGACATGTTGTCTACGTAGAAAAATCATAATGTAGGAGAGGGTTAAAAAAAATTATTTTCTTTTACATTTTTTTTATTGAATTTAATTAATTATGCAAAAAGGTATCAACTTAACGTCCATCAGTGCCCACACGTTTTCTTTCTCTAACGCCGGGTCGATCGCAAATGCAGCCGTGAGCGGCAGAGGGTTCATAGCCCGGGACATGGCGTTCGAGAACACGGCCGGCCCGCAGAAGCACCAGGCCGTGGCCCTCCGGTCGGACTCCGACCTGTCCGTCTTCTACCGGTGTGCGATCCGGGGCTACCAGGACTCGCTCTACACGCACACGATGCGCCAGTTCTACCGGGAGTGCCGCATCAGCGGGACCGTCGACTTCATCTTCGGGGATGCGGTCGTCGTGTTCCAGAAATGCCAGATCCTGGCCAAGCGGGGCCTCCCCAACCAGAAGAACACCATCACAGCCCAGGGCCGGAAGGACCCGAACCAGCCGACGGGCTTCTCGTTGCAGTTCTGCAACGTCTCGGCAGACTCGGACCTGGCGCCCTTCGTGAATTCGACGCCGACGTACCTGGGGCGGCCGTGGAAGTTGTACTCAAGGACCATATTCATGCAGTCCTACATGAGCAATGCCATTAGGCCGGAGGGATGGCTAGAGTGGAACGATGATTTTGCCTTGGCCACCCTGTACTACGGGGAGTTCATGAACTCCGGCCCGGGGGCCGGCCTCACCGGCCGGGTCAAATGGCCCGGGTTCCACATATTGAACAACACGGCGCAGGCAAATAACTTCACCGTGGCCCAATTCATCGATGGGAACTCCTGGCTGCCGTCGACCGGTGTGGCCTACACCGCCGGGGTTTAAGGCTGATCTACAAATCTATTAATATGATGATGTTGTATTTCGTGTACTTACAAATTGAGATTCTTTATTTGCTAAAACATGATTTAAAGGGTATAAATGAGAGTTATCGCAAATTTTTGTATCTGTTTTTTGCTCGCTCTACTCTTTCGAGTTCATGGATCTTGTATGGCACTCAACACAACGTTATCATTCACGTTTTGGCAACAAATCACAGTCTCATATTAAGTCTCGAAGTAATTGATTGTGAGGAATAATATGTCACATGAAATGATAGATTTCACTGAGCTTTTTTAGCACATCTAATCATTTGAACACCACCAAAGCACTATCGAATTAGGTTTTGGTCATTAGGTGTCATTTCATCGCATCATGGCTTCAACTTTTATAAAATATAAAAAAGCAGAGAAAGAATCAGGTATCATCACATGTGGAGTCACAACACTCTATCAATGAATCGATGGAACTATGCAAGATATGTACAAAATCGCAACTTATTCATATATTTCAAAATCATCCTCATAAATTCGATTTGATTGCTTTATATTATATATGCAAATCTATGGTTTCGTTTGTTCCAATAGCAAATCTATGGTTTCTTTTGGATTTTTTTTTTGTATTATATTAACTTTATATTAAGCTTAGGACAAGATTAGAATTAACAGATGGAACGTATCCTCTCTTTGTTGCCACATTGACAATTGAATCTGCTATCATCACGTATCACTTTCTTTGTACGATGCAGGATCAATTGCTTTCCATCTTTATTGCAGCAGGCTTCATAGAAGTCAAACCAACATCTACTAAGCAAGTGTCCAATGGATTCATCCAAGTCCTTCAGGATCTAACGAGCAGCAGGAGCAAGCCTTTTGACTCAGAAAACCCGGAAGAACCTCATCGTGATCATACTCCCTAACCGTTGTTCTGATCACGATTGTCATTGGCTTTGCAGTTCAGCAGCCATCTGCGACGTGAGCTGGTGTCCGGACTCATGCGTGTCGAATATTATTTCTCTCAGGAGCTCATCTAACATCACGAGTCACGGTCCGAGGCGGCATGAGATTCTCGAGCTAACTGTGGAGGTGGCACTCAGTGAGCTAATGTCCTCCCAAATCAGTCAACCGAAGTTATGCCACTTGCGCTGTTTTTCTTCTCGATTTTTACTGGATTTGATCAATTGTGCATGGTATAAGCATCAAGAAATGAGTCATTGGGGTTAACTGGTTTTTTCACAAGCCTACATTTATGCTTATATGCATACAGGTCCTGCTGGGAGGGGATTTATAGCCGAAGACTCTGGGCTTCTACAGCACAGCCGGGCCCGAAAAGTTGCAAGCCATAGCGCTGCTATCGTTGCCGGACCAAATGGTGTTGTACGTCGCTACGTCGATGCGTAACAAGACACTCTCTACGCATATTCTGGCCGACAGTTCTACCGAGAGTGCCTCATCATAGGGACCATAGATTCATCTTTGGAAACGCCGTGGCCGTGCTCCAGAACTGTGGCATCCGGCCAGTCAACCCATGGCAGGTCGGGATAGTCAGACCCGAATCAGAACACGAGCTTCGCGGTCCAAAATTGCTAGATCGGGCCCCTTCGACAACGCAGCGGCCTAGACGTCCCTTGGCAGGTCGTGGGAGTACTCCGCCGCCGTCTGTCCTCAGGCAACCAAAGATGGGTGGGGCTGTGAATCCCATGGACCCATAATGTCGACCCGCCTAATGCCACATTTTACTATAGGTGAGCAGTTCCAAGTTCCAAGCTTGGGTACAAGTTCTTCATTTTTTGGAACCTAGAACTTACTTGTTTTGATTGCAGGATTTAATAGTTTTTTTTTCCATTTTTAGTGATGCAAAACGAAAATAAACGTAACGATAAAAATGAATAAGGATTTTATTATCAATGGCGTGCACTTGTCGAATAGTATTATGAAAATTTTACAATTTTTAATGTGTTGATTGATATTAAAATCACTATCTTAAAAGAAGCAATTATTCGAACATAGTAGCATCAAAGAAGTAATTGGAGCTTTCACTTGTCTCAACAAGAACACATTAGACATAAAGATATGGGTATAGCATACTGCATAATGAACCTTATCTTGATTTCATTTAAAAGTGAGATCTCTCGTCCTTATACCCTATCTTAACAGCCAAATAAATAAGGTTATTAATGATGATGCCTAAAAAGTTGAAAGGAAATTTTCTCATCTATTGAGTCGTGTAATCCATAGAGGCAATGAATAAGAGATGGGGGACAAAAGGACCTATTAAGTTAAATGTCAAAATTTTTAATGTCAGAGAAAGATTATTGGACAACAATTTCGGAAGTTCGACACCAAATGCATGGCTATTTTAGGGTTTAGGTTCCCGGTTCTTGGATTACGAGTTTGATTCTGATTTCGGTTCTGGTTCCAATAGAAACCGAGAACTAGCGATTCTTAAAAAAATGGAACCAAGAATCTACCCATTCCTCCACAGAATCAACCGAACCGAACCAAACCCGCCAGTCCATTTCTCCAATTCCCATCCCATCTTAGAACCATATTTTCCCCTGCATTCCATGTCGAGTATCAAAACAGTGGGCCTGGATAAGAGCTTGGTCAGTGAGTGAAGTGGGCCGGTTTCTTTCAAGCCCAACATCATAGACCAGCAAGCTAGAAGGTTCACTGTAGAATCTATTATCCAGGGAAGTGTGTTGTTACCAAAATCAAAGGTGTTGTGTCGTGCATAACTTGTGATTTAAGTTCAAGAAATGGTAGGAGTGATTTGTAATGGCAATATTCTTTAGTTGCCGGATCCTCTTTCACTGAGGAATTGGGGATTTCATATGAGCAACTTCAACACAAAGGTGTGGTTGCCTGGCATGGACAAATTAATTGAAAAATACACAACAGAATTGCAACATGCACTAGTATGGGAAAATTGTCATGAAATCATAAATCTGGTGTACCTTTGTCGATTTAGTTATAAACCTTTAAATTTTGTCAATTAAATAATAAATATTTTCATATTTTATAAATTGAGTCCATCCAGTTAATTTTATTCGACAATTCGCTGATGTTGAGATGGACAAATTTTATCAACTTTTAAATATTTTTGGGATAAGTGTATTAGAAGTCCTAAAACTTATTAGGAAAGTGCAATTGAGTCCTAAAACTTTCAAAAAATACAATCAAGTCTTAAAACTTATCATGAAAGTACAATCAAGTCCTAAAACATTCAAAAAATGAAATCAAGTTTTACAAGAAATCAAGTTTTACAACTTGTCAAATTGATCTAAATAAGTTCCATTAGTTTCACATTTTGAAAATTTTAGGACTCGATTGCATTTTTGTCATAAGTTTTAAAACTTGATTATATTTTTTAAAAGTTTGAGAACTCGATTGCATTTTCGTGATAAGTTTTGAAACTTAATTACACTTTCATAACCAATTTTAGCACTTTCAATGCATTTATCACAATATCTTTTGATTTTTTGATTTGCTTTTTTTATATTTTTTCTTTATTTTTTTTCACCTTTTTCCTTCATCGATCACCCAATCTCAGCAATGGCCAACAACTAGAATCTCAGCAATGGCCAACAAAGGGTGACCCTCACCAGCTTTGGGCGAGAATCGACCTCTTTGGATCTAGTAAGGCCAACCCTCACTTCAGGGCTGATGAGGTCATCCCTCGCTAGTCATAGCCTCTGGCCGATCGTTGGCCATCGTCGAAACTAGATAACCGACGGAGGAAGAACGAGAAAACTAAAAATACAAAAAAATTAAAAATACAAAAATATTTTAAAAAAATTAATTAAATTTCTCAATGTTAACGTCAATTGTGCCACATAGAATAAGTCGGTTGTGCCACATAAAATAGCTGATGTCTATGTTAGCAATTACTGGCGAAAATGAACTAAATGAACTCAATTGATAAAACATAAAAAGTTCAAATCTCAATTAGCAAAATTGAAAATCTAGAATTAAATTAATAAAAATAAAATAAAATTGGTTTTTTGGACAATTTTTTCCTTGACTTCTGACAATTTAAAGAAAATACCAAGCATTTCAATCGGCAGAAACAGTTCATTGCATCTTTTTTGTCAAACCAAAAGAAAATGACCAATCAACGGTTTGCAAATTGCCATTTTGAGATGATAAGGCAGAGACACAACACCATGCAACCAAGATAGAGATTAACCCAGACGAACAAAAAGGGGAATGAATCAGAGAGAAGAAATCATATGCAATGATTACATGTAGACATTCTGTAATTCCTTCTTTTCCCTTTTGGCATTGGCTATAAGACATTGTACAAAGTAGAATAAGGGCAAGGCACTATGCCCTTAAATAAAAATAAAAATAAAAACACTTGGCATTTAGAATTTTTTAACTGCTGCCTACATACAGCATTTTCAACATGTACATCTATCAGAACAAATACGCGTGGGACTTGGGAAGGGGAAAAGAATAGAAGAGGGAAAGGTGTATGATACAGGAAGAAAAGGGAAGGGGATGATTATTTCGTACTGACATTTTGGACATACAGAAAACAAAAAATATGACATTGATCAATCAAAGGTATTCCCACCTTGGGCATTGTCCTCGCAAACGTCCGATTGCGATCCACTGCGGATTATTGTCGGAGGTGTCCACTGATCCGGCACCATGAGAAAGTATGCAGTCATAGCTTTTCTGAATCGTTTCTTGTACATTTGAGGGGAGATCACGGTTGGAGATGCATTCTTTGGCCCGCCGAGAATGCCTGACGTCTTCACCCAAGTCTCAAGGTGCTTATCCCATGTATATTGCCTCATAAAATCGATAATGCCAAGAACCAGCTCGTGCCTTTCCTCATCCACTCCAACAAGTAATGAGTAGTCCATCACATCAATAGACTGCAAGACCGTAATATCCGCGTTAGTAGATCGACAAAGAGCAATTAACAAAAGATAAGAGACCACTTGCACATCGAACAGAGTGAAATCCCGATACAAGATGGCCTACATAACCGAAACTAAAAAGGCGTCACAATTGGTTGCACTTATTCTTCTATTTATTTCCAAAATAATTGCGATTAGAAGATCTTATTTCAACTGGCAAAATTAGAGTGGCTGCAACAACTCCGACATCAGTATAAAAATTCCACATCTAAAAAGGGGTTTTGGCGTTTCCCATGGTATGCAAGCTAGTTACACTTACAGCAAGAAATGCAGTGTCATTCCAGACAGCTCTCTCAAGCAACCGCTTTGCCTTATTTCCAACAAATATCGGAGAGGTTGGCATTGCTTCAATCAAGTTCTGATCCAGTAGTACTTTATTGCTCCCACTGGTATCAGGATTGTACCTTGCTCTCGAAGATCCTTTGAGGTCATAAAGGCGTGTGATGTTACGGCGAAAGAGAAGATTTTCCATCACCAGAACATCCATCTTTGTTTCCTTCCCTCCTTTATTGTGCTTGGAAGAGACCTTTAAATCCAACAAGAGAAATAAACAAAAGCCAAATTTAACATTACCAACAAGGCAACAACTCTCCATTAGTGAAAAAAAAAAATCAACAGAAAATAGAGAAATCTACTGGACTTATTAAGAACAACCCCATCCCAAGGGAAACCTATAATATAGGTCCAATGATGAAGGGGAAAGACCTGTACACATCATTTTGCTTGTTATTGTTGTATATGTATTAAAATTAAAAAAGAAATGTCTGTAAACCGTTAAAATGTCAACTGCTTTCAGGGCCAACAGCAGTTTAAGCAATCCTCATAGAAAAACAATCACTATACCTGGTATATGCCCACAATCTTAGCCAAGCAAGTAGGACTCTTGGAACTGATCGACTCAGACAAATATTTAAAATAAGCAGGAGCAAATTTGATGAATGATTCCAACTCTGTCTTTGTAACCTGTTTGATGATGAACCGGTCATCCAAGGTCTTGGCAAAGAAAACATTGCTCTTGCCACCCTGGGCACCCCATTTCTTACAACGACTAAGAGAACGTATAAAATCCAATTCTGATGGGCAACAAATCCTCCTTAAAGCCTCAAACTGCTTTGCATAATAACAAGTCACGGTATACTTGGCCCTTCCTTGAGGACTCTCATCATTGAAAGATACTCTGGCATGCAAATCCTTGGCGGACAAAAGTGGGTCCATGCTCTGGGAACTCCTAGATCCAGATGTGGATGAGATACTTTCATCCATTGATCCGAAACTTTTAAGGCTATCCCAGGTTGCGTCATTCAATGAATTGAGTGAGAGTAAATTTACTGAATCAAAGAGAGGCAATGAGACTGAAGAATCCGGACCATCTTTTGATTTCTCACAGTCAGATATCTGGGCATGATAATCTGGTGAGGTGAGCGCATAAGCTATAATGCTGGTTGGTTCATCATCATAAACAGGCACAATGGTATCATTAAAACCGACTGGGAGAAAAAACCTGGCACCACTTTGCCTTTCTGACTCCCAAAAGGACAGGACATACATTGGATGGTATTCACCAATACCAAGCTTCTGATGGTAAGCAGTGTAAGTATTAAAAGAGCTATAAATATTTGGGATTCCCATTCCCACACTGGTTAGACTGTTCGAGTTGTCACCTCCCTTCAAGTGAAAATACAGTGGTCGAACTCGTAGTCGGCTTTCCGTTTTGCTCACTATCCTGAACATCTGACTCAGACCTTGCCTTGGCTGAAATTGAGACAGATGAAGAACTAGCTGCAGCTGAATTGCTGTTCACTTCAGGTGCCACAGTTGATAGGTGACTTTCACCACTCCATGCTGCATCAAGGGAATCTGACAAATTTGCAACTATAGGAAACTCCCCCTCTGATAAGGCCCTCCGCACAATTTTCCCAGATTCGAGGGGATCAGAATTGCCAATAGTTGCACTAGAAGAAACAGAAGTATGATATTGCTTTTTATTGTTTAAATCCTGGTCTGAATTCTTCATTTTAAGACCTCCATTTGACTCACTATCTTCACTGCCATTTTCAACTTGATTAAGGCTTACAAGAGGTTTTTTCTCCATAAGAAACGAATCACAACTGCTAAAGCCTTTAGAAGTATTAGAAGGCACTGCAGTCTCAATAACCTTCTCCACAGAAGTGACAGTTTTCTCCTTAGCAGTACTAGGTTTTTGAGTAGAGCTGTTCAAACCTTCCTGCAGACTCTTATTATTAGATCTCAACGCATGGATAAGGCATCGATCCCAAGTGTAAGAATGGTAGAGTAATTGCCTTCGCAATTTATTGATTTCAAGAATATCAATCATGGGATGTCCAACTTTCAACCCTCCAGCCAGCACTTTTCCTAGTAGGTCCTGCAGAATGAAGAATTATAGTTGAGACTGCATAAGGCAAAGAAATTTATGTTGAAAGAACAATGAACAAATATTAAGGAAATCTCTCTCTACAAGAGAAGCTGTTTCTAATTATTACTGCGCCATGTAATGTAACTATAGTAAAGAACAATTCTGCCTACATGTAAAAATTGAGAAGGGACTGCAAGACTGTAATTTGATGAATAAACCTATCATAAGGAAGACAAGTCATGGCAGCCAAATCTTCAGAAGCCTAACTACCACTAGCTTATTTAGTGATCTAAATGATGCACAAGCATGACAACAATGTGACTAATGCAAACCCCACATTTTAAGGTGGAAATGATATTTTTCGTAACTTTTGTCTATACATTACTCGATTTCATCATAATGATTGTGAAGCAATCATCATTCACAAATTTATTCTTCGTAACTGATAATGATAAGAGCTATAGCTTTGATCAAGCATTATCACATTACACATGCACATGAATAATCTCAAAAT
This sequence comes from Corymbia calophylla, assembly GCA_014182845.1. Classification (NCBI taxonomy): domain Eukaryota; kingdom Viridiplantae; phylum Streptophyta; class Magnoliopsida; order Myrtales; family Myrtaceae; genus Corymbia; species Corymbia calophylla. Next base: position 33,728,752 of record CM024695.1, read on the forward strand.
CAAGAAGAAAGAATTTTCCATTAAGTTCCGTACCCATCTTGGTTGCTAGGGCCGATCCCTCATCACTACAACATAATCCTGTGAGGGTCCCAAAATGGGCAATACCAGAAATAATGAACTACATCAGTAGTTCAAGTAGAAACCAACGTTTAACATTTGGTCCATGCTTAAAAGTATAAATATGAATCTAAAGCATCAAAGATAATAAATATTGGATAATGACACGTTCTCTTAATAATAAAGTTTATCTAGTCACACAGTGTAAATGGACCTTGTCCCCCAAGAACCAAAGGACTACAAATTTCTTAATTGAAATAAAAAGAAAATTTTACCAAAAGAAGCAAAGAAGAAAATATAGCCTTTACCAACCAAACTCCAAGAAGTTGGCAAGTGCCAAAATGCTGACAACTTTAGAACCATCCTCAGACAGACCAAAAAATATTTTTAAAAAAAACTCTCATGCGAAAAGGAAAGAGAATGCTACTGCCCTCACACCACACCACTCCACTCCACCCCCACCCCATCACCATGGCCACCAAGAAAAGGGAAGAAAGGCAAGGAGTAAACTAAAAAAATAAGAAAATAAATCTTTACCAAACCAAAATCATGAAGTTGACTAGTGTCAAAATACTGCAACTCTAAGACCCTCCATTATATATCAGTATTCAGTATGATATGTTTCACAGGCATACTGAACGGATTGGAATGTGAAAGAATTTTTAATTTGACCCTTTTTCTAATAATTATACACATTAGTTGAAATGAACCGCACCTCAAATTCTGCTTGCCGCTTAACTAGCATCTCTTCCAATTCCTCCATTTGATTTCTTGATTCTGATGATTTATTGCTGCCTTCCAGTGATGTTGCAGGTGATTTCTCTGTTACCCTTTGAAGAGCATTACGAACATCATTAAATAGAAGTACAGCTCGCTCATGAACCTATTAAAAAAAATAATGGTGTGAATAATTATCAGGTCATCTATCATAAAAGAAAAAACTAAGAATAAAGGATAACCATCAGTTGCACCTCATTTGCTTCTTTATTTATCCAATCCTGATTATCATAGTTAAACTCAATCTTGGCTGGTGGAAGATAAACAGAATGAACATCAATAGAAGCATAGCGGAAGCAAGCAACCATTCTCCCAAAGCTGCACATGTAAGAAAGTATGTCAGATAGCACTGAAGTGTGTCATGATCAGACTAGGTCAAGAAATATATATGCATCTGAATTACCAAGAAGAATTATGTCAGAGCAGCCCCAGAAAATACTTCAGAACATTGCAACAATTAGCTGTTAGTCCCGAGTTATAAGGTACATTAATCATGGGGCATAGCTATAGCTTTTGGTGATGTAGTTCTCGTGCCTTGTAGTGACACGTCATTGGTGCTTGGCAAGTGATATTTGAACGTGCTATAATGATTAGCAAACATTTCATAAATGCTTATATTGATGTTGATATCTTTCAGACTGGAAATGAGCAACCCTAATATTTGTTGTCCTTAAAAATTACTGATAGTATAAAAAATCTATTAATAGAATAGCCAATCCAACAAAAGCCTAAAAACCAAACTTGGGATGCTTCCCAAAGAAAAAGCTTTTTCAGTGCTTCCATTGGATTCTAATTTTAAAAGAATTGCCACACCTTTGAGAGCAGAAGCAGCTGCCAGAGAGTTCCTTAGATGCTATAAAAGTGGGAATTGAATGAAGCTACCCACGCCCCTGATCAACCCCTTTATTGAACCACCAGAAACAAATCTTCCCATGTGAGTGCCAAGCATACACGGCTTACCTAAAGATAAATATTACTTATCAACTCTCTCTTTAATCTGACAAGAAGATATCTTTCTCAACCATGTCAAATTTCACAAAGGTTTGCTCAGAGAGAAGCAGAGTATTCCTACAACTTCAAAATCTATGCCAGAAGGGACTGCAAATAATTTTCTCGGCCTGTTTTTAATCGGTACAGCATGGCATATCTAAGTACATATTCTCTGGAATCTGTTCTTCCTAATGCATAAATGAGTACATCTAAAGGCATTCTTATCAAACTAGCAAGTGCCAGTATGTCAGAGATTTTTTTCTTTTTCCTCAGTGTTCGGCCAATAGCATGTACAGGATGTTAGTGACAAAAGAACCATACCCATAGAAGCGGAGACAATCTCTATGCAGTGAATGACCGCAGCTAGCAACCCTACTTGCAGCAGCATGATTGGAAAAGCTCAGCTCCAAAAATTTTCCAAAAGATAATCCCCACGCCGCATCAGACATAAGTACTCTTCTAGTTGCTGGAGGAAAGCCACTTTTTCGAGGACACCGCAGACACCTGTGCCACATCCAGATTTTTCCTTCACGTTCTCCTGGTAAGAGAAACTCTGGAAGTTTTTTGACAGAAATTGTCAGGCTGCCTTGCCGGTGAGTGTAACAATGAACATGTGCTTCTGATGGCATGTCGCATGAACGACAACGGTAATTCTGTCAAAAACCGAGTTCGTTAATAGTAGCTCATGCTTCTGAAGGAGAAGGATGAGGAAGAGGGAAAGGAGTTGCTATCGCAAAAACTATGCTCAGTGTGAGAAACAATTAGTAAGGAAAGGATAGAGGTAATACATGGTCAAACAAGTGATCCCGTAAGAACCGGCCCAAGGGCTTATCAAAGCATCCATAGTATTTAATGCGTAAGAGGTGAGCCCTTTCACAGACAGTTCCTTTCCACACACACCTTGTGGATAAAGACACTAAAATGCTCTGATGATCGGAAGGAGAAGGAGGAAACTCTTCCTTTGAAGAGCCCATTTCCCCATTATGGTTCTTCCCATCTTTTGCAGCTGCCAAATCTGATTTCCCAACATTATCTGCTGGCAAAATAATGTTATTGCCATGCCTATAATCGTCACCTTGTCCGACCTTCTCAGAAGTGGAAAGAGCATTAGAGATCAAACTGTTATCTGAATCATCTTTGAATGCGCTGGCAAATGTCCTGGAAAAGATTCCCCTCTGCCCACTTTAAAATTCTCCGCAAAATGGTTTGACAAAAGTTCATTGCTCTTAGGATCCAATTTATCCAAACCTAAAAGGGGGAAAAAAGAAAGAAAAGGTGAATGGCACAACTGAACAAATAGACCTTAAGATAAAGTCCTTATATGAAAGTTGAGAATAGAACCTTTAAAATGAAAAATAGACCTTGAACCTTCCATTTTGTCAGTGGCTGAAGTGTTGGCAGGCAAGGATCCACCTAATGTAAAGTCTTTATCTAAACTCATTCCACTAACTGGTCGTGCATCCGAAGGACTAGCAGATGTGACAGAGAAACCAGGTATAGTGGAAATGGACCTCTCAATACTTGATGGTTTATCAGGTAATGCAACCGTTATTGGTGACCTCAAAGGTAGCTCCGGGAGTGATGCGCCTTCATCAGCAAGAAATGATGTCTCTAGCGCCAAGTGATAAGCTGCAAAAATTCCATACTGAACGACATGTTTCACCTTCTTCAACTCGTCTCCATTGGTGCCCTTGAGCAAAATCTGAAGCAAAGGACCTTTCTTGGTCATACAGAAAGCAATAGACTCAATACATTGCCAAGAAAAGCCATTTCTTTATTTAGTTTGTTCATTCATATATTGATAAATGAGGGATAATAACATAAATAGTCCATGAACTTTGACCCAATGTGCAATGTCATCCCCGAACTTTAGAGACAACATTGCACATTGTGCTAAAGTTTAGGGACCATTTGTGCCATTTTCCCTATATATAATTAAAAACTAATGGAGAGAACTAATGCATAAAGCATAGTTATTTTACAAATATTTCTTTTAAGAAAATTAGTATCAAGAGCTCTAAATTACAACTACAATCAACTTAAAAGTAACCTGGACAATTGCAGAACATCACAACCTCAATTAAATCCAATGGCCCAAAAAAGCTAATCTAATCCTCTCAGCCACCATTCATGGGAAGTGGGCTAATTGAAATTCCTCTGAAAGCCAATAAAATTGACAGCATAAATAACCTATCATGGCTAACCTACCAACTGCACGACATTGCAATTGCCATCTCTTTAAAAAAGGATCCTTGCAAGTCTTTCCCACTATTATTTGCTTGTTATTCCTTCTAAACTTAAACACAAATAATGCTGTCACTCTAAGGGGTCATCACATCCTGCTTTTAATAGCCATAGTTTAGTGAAAGGACTCATCTAATTCCACCTTTATTGTCTCATTTCTTTGCAATAGTATGGAGATTTTATTAAAATTGTACCAAGGAGGTACAAATTCATCTGAAAATGAGATTTCAACAAAAAAATACCAACTACATTAATAATAGAAATCAGCCTAACTAAAAGGTTATAACTGATAAACCACCTCATTTAAAGAACTAAAGCTATCAATTGTTGCTATAGAATCTGGGAAGATCTCCTAAATATTAAAGCAAAACCACAATGTAACAGTGAGTCCTCATGTCCACTGAGAAAATTATCAAGCAATGCACCAGTCAACCATATCAGATCAAGCACAGAGCCCTGATTTTCACCGTTTCCATCAGATCATGCAGGAAAGAGGGAGATGGCAGGGAAGATGTTCACTCAGTATGTAGTAAGATATTTATGCCAGACTTACAGTACAACCAAAGGGCTTTGGGCAACCCTCAAAAAACATCAGTGTCTTCGCCAATTTCTTTCCTCTTTGGCCCGCACTACCATGCTCTTCCATCAACTTCTCCACACAAAACGTCTCACAATACCCCAATTTGGATGATGTTAAATGATCAATTGAAGGAACTATCTGTGCACCGGTACAGCGAGCTATACGCTCTAACAGTGGCCTCTTAATATTCAAAACAAGAGATATCTCTTTGCCAAGAAGATATTCTTGTGCATGGCGAGATACGGACTTCTCTACCAAAAGAACATCAGGATCATGTGCAGCGATCTTCGCAACTGCCATTTTCAAGTGGTCCATTTCCTAAAAATTGCAGGAAGCAATAAACTTAAATCAGTTAGAGATAAAATGTTTTAACACTGATTGTAATTACTTGGATACAAAGCCGTGATTTAGTCATATAGTGAGAACGGAAAGCTATAACATATGAACCTGCTGCAACAATGTAGTCAAAGCTTGATAGATGATTAGTAACCCTCTGGTATTCCAAAGCTCCTCCCAGGATTAGAAGACGTGGCTTATCTATTTTGGTAGTCATCCGCCTGTGAGCCACATTTTTCTTGCAAACAACTCCTTTGACCACCTTACTGAGCAAACAAAATTGACCACATCATGTCAGTCTAATGATAAGTAATAAGAACATGGACAATAAAACCAACGTATAATCTAGGGAAGGGGGGGACCTGGTGAAATAAGAACAGTTACGGGGTTTAGTCATAATGAAAGGAAGAATACAGATAAGTTAGCAGATAAAACTAAATAACTCTAAATTTACGGCTTTATGCAACAAATTAACACATCTCATTAGATTCAATAACAACATTTTCCAAACATTATAAACTGGAAATCAGGCCCATTAAATTCATGAGTTCAAAGAAAAAGATGCACAAAAGCAAGATCAGCAAACAACCAAAAATTAATCCACCTATTAAAAACTATGGGATTGCGCTCTCAGGGAGAATAATCACAATGTATTGATCCACCTATCTGAGCTCAATTAAGTTATGATAGTTTCCAAGTAATCAGATCATCAACCAAGTAAAGCTCAATGATCTTCACAGCTCACCCAAACACTTCAATAAATCAAATCAAGCATTTCAGTCTTTAATTTACCCTTCATACAACATGACAGTGTAGGCTTTGTCTTTCTTGCAACAATCAAGTTCGACCTGAAGTTGACGCTCTAGCCCAAATACCAACTTGACTGTGGCAATCGGGAACAAACAAGTGACACTCAAAACTTTCAGTATCTTGTTAGAGTTGAGCTTGGCCAGCTGAACTTTAATCAAGCTCAGGTTAAACTTGACATTTAGTAGAGAATTTACCATCAAAGTCCAGTTGGAATATTTCATTGTGTTGACTTCACTTTCACTTTATTATACTGCTAAATTTACACTGCCAGTTTTATAGATTATGGACAAGACACTTTACGTAACCTGTCTCGAATATCCAAATGAAAAATGGCGATATTTACTAATATCTGATCAATGAGGAGAGCAGCTAACAATATTGAAAGTGCAGTAAGCAGAAATTAACAAGTTTCTACCACCTGTTCAATAATTATACCACCCTAGCCCTATGACAGGGACTAATAACCTCATATGATGTTGTACTGCCTGTGAAAACCAACTGCCCAGAAGCATGTAAGCCTCGGGCATAGCTACTATATAAACTAAAAGTTATGACAGGTGCCCGACTGGCAGTTGTTGAGAGCAGAAAACCCCTTTAAACAATGCAATGCACCCAAAGCAAACAAATGGAAAGAACTTACAAGAAAAGGAGTGAGAAAAGCTTTAGCAGAATAAATAACTCAAAATAAAGTAGTCACATGGCAACAAGAGGTACCTCTCACCCCGCCGCCCACATGCAATGCATTTAACCTTCACATATCCACCAGGGTCCATTCCTCCACCTTTACTCATATCAGGCTTAAGAAGTGTGGCAGCCTCCCAACAAAGAGATGCAATTAAATCCAACCAATTATCTTTCCCATCTTCATCGTCCATGGAGAGGTTTTCAACCTGCAAAAGTTGGGCTATCAAAGCTTTAAAATGCCCTTCCACCACATTTTTCATGGCATTCCTGTGCTCCTCATTTGACTTGTCCCTGCTACGGTACTCCACATTACCAAAGCTGTCTGAAGAGCGTAGATAACCCCACTCTCCACTGGCGCCTTCCCCATCCTCATCGTCAGATAGAATAGCTTCCCTTTCATCTTCCTCATCCTCTGGCTCAGGAGGGAGCCAAAGTAACCCATTGTTCTCAAAGTCCACAGGTTCTGTATCAGTTTCTTCTATATCAAGCATAGGAGCTTCATTGTCCTGACCATGCTGCGGTTTCCCTTCTTGTTCCCCTACTTCTTTACTACCATCTACAACTGGGAAGGCAAAATTCTCAAGTACTGGGGAGCAACTGACGTCTTTAGAACTGATGTTATCTTCATCAGGATGGGCTTCATAGGGTCCATACATGCGGGCAATATCATCTACAATTAAAGGACCATATTGCCTGGATTCAGAATCTGAAGGATACCCACCGTAATAGTCATATTCATCGTCACTCCTGCTATGAATAGGAAATTTTAAATAAGTCAGTTTATTAGTCCTCATAACATGGTAGCTCTCTTGAGCAACTAATTGACCACATTAAAGAAAGGAACTCCTAAGGCGGGGAACTGAAGTAAGCTAGTTTCTATGACTCATACCCCATCTCAAATGTCCTTGCATTTACATAACACCAGCAACACATATGCAGGAGCACATACTGATGCATTGACATTTCTGAAGAAATCAAAGCAGGGAGAAATGACTCCCCACACTGCTAATCATAACAGCATGAGCAAGAGATACCTATTGCAGAAGCTGTACTGGTTAGAAGATCGATCCCCTGCATCTTTGTAGGGTGGTATGCCTGTCCCAGAAGCTGCATCATCTTGCTCGACTGCAGTTGGACCCATTAGAGAAGATTGAGGGCTAAGACCAGAATTGTGAGGCACACGCTGATAAGGTCCAGTTGAATAAGGAGTGGAACCCACAGTACTGCTGCCACTATTGCAGGTGCAGCTGATTTGGTACTCGCCAAGCTTGTTGCAGACGGTGATGGACTAAGGCCAGGGGTGGGTGCACTGGCGCCGTTTCCATTATCAGCTGCCACTATCCCCTCGTCCCATTGCTTATAGCAGTAGTTGCAAACCCTGATCCTCTCCCAATCTTCCTGTCCAGTCTTCTGCTCATCAGATGGGGCAGGAATGAAATTCGCCGTACACTTAGCACAGAAAACTCGTCCACAAATTCGACAGTGATGCCTGCGGTTGAAGACAGTGAACTGGGAATCGCAATCATAACATACCCTGCAGCTGTGATCAGGCATCCAAAAGTCCCTAGATAGCTGTGCTGGCTCGACCCTCCGAGGGATCCAGGACTTCACTAAGTCAACCAGCTCGGATAGTTTGTTGTCGGGGGTGCCCATCGACAACTTCCCACCCAAGACCCCTCATCCCGATATTCTCATTTGCCAAGTCCAACAATCTGCCGCAACCAAACTAGGAATCAACAGCCTGGAAAAAACGCATCAGAGCAAAACGCCATAAATATTACCCACGGAGCAAAATTAACCTCTTAGCGACCTGAAAGAAAATACTCCGGATACTTTCGAAACGGCCCAATAACCAAAATTCCCTACCAAACATGCATGGGCAGTTTCTATATCCAGAGAGGCGCGTAAATGGTATCACTAAATCCAGGGACCGCATTAAAGCCTCAATTGCTTCAGCCAGAATTCACCCGAGCACAATTACCCAAAGCAAAACCTTCGCACCCAGAAAAGATAAATCAAAAAAGGAAATGAAAGGAACAAAATTTACCTGCGATTCTCCCAAGGCAAATCCGAATCCTTACAACATCAACTCTCTGCAGCCACAACCGACATCAAAACAACAAAATTCAGGTCCACCGCTCGAATGAAAGCACGCAAAATTCAGCCTCGAAACAAACCCAACTTCGACCCAACCCCCGAACAGCAAAGCTAAACTCTCCAGCACCAACTAAACCTCCATCAATGGAACAGGAAATCCCACTAAATCAAGGCCAGCTCCAGCAAACGTCTCAATCCAAATCACCCACGCCCACAAAAAAAAAAAAAAGGGAACAAGAGCCCAACCCAGCAACCCTCCGAAAGCGAGAGAGGACAGCACGAAATGGGAACCTACGCGAGCCCCCCCATCGACCAAAACCTAACCCACAAAACACGACCAGGCTGCTTCAATCAATGATCTTTTTCCCTCCTCCTCCTCCTTTTTTTATTTCCGGTCTTTATGTGAATGACGAAATCTGTCCGCATTCGGCATTACCGTGACGGCGATAATTGCAAGCACAGATGGATGCATATGCGCGCTTGTACGTACGCGAGAGAGCGTGAGAGAGAACGGATACCGCGTGAATTGGAAAATTCTACCTCCTCCTCCTTCTTCCACCACCTCCCTCCATGTGTTCGTTGAAACGCCATTTCTTTTTTTCCTTTCTTTTCTCGTATCTGTCGTTTTTCCTTTCTTTTTCTCGGATTGTCCTGTTCTGTTTTTCTTTGTTTTCGGAGGCCCGCGTTTTCCTTTTTCCCGTGGCGCAGAGATAATGAATTTTTTGAAACGTTCTTCGACTCGGGAAATAAAATATATTTATCGACCGATATCGACTCGAAAATAAGATTAAAAAAAATTGGCCAGAGAAAATGGAGAAGGACAGAAGGAAAAAAAGGAAAGAAAAAAAAAAGGAAAGATCTCGGGGTCGTTATCATTTTCCTTTGACCGTCTTCCGTCCAGCTTTTGAAAGGAATAAATTAAATAAATTCTGATAAAATGATTTAAAATAACTATTAAATATTTCCGTACTATTTGGGGACAAATTAAACATATATAAAAAATTAAGGAATTATATTGAAAAAATTAAAAATTTAATGACCAAATTGAATAAATAAATTTTACAAACTAAATCGTATGAAATGGCGCTAAAATTCATGAACTATTTGTATTATTATCCTGATGTATTACAAAAATTAAAAATTACAATTGTATGTTCAATTCAAATTAATACACCGATGCCATGTTTACATTTTTTTTTTAATAATAGATATGGATAACCTTGAAAAATGTCATTTCTCTTAATTTTCATCACGGGTATGTTGGACAATATTATCAAGCTTGACTTGGGTTAAGTCAATACCATCAAACCTATTATCTAGACCAACCCAAATAAAGAGCAGACACGATGGACCAATGGCTTCGTGATAAATCTAATTCATAATTAATCTTATGTCTTATGGGTTGGTAGCGCAAGTACCTCGAAAACCAAATTACATTGAGGTGCATTAAATGAAGATTTTCCAATTCTTGTTGCACAAGATATTATAATCAAACCTTGTAGAGACTCTAGAGCCTACAGGGGTCTCACTTGTGTGCCTGGTTGGCAAGTCAAGGAAGCATCAAATGGCCTTCAAGATGCCTGCCTAGGCACAAGGGGGGGAAGTCGGTGGACATGCCTACTTTAATGTGCATCTAGAAAAAGTCAAAGTCCTACTTATCCTATGAAGTCAAAAAGTCCCCAAGATCCAAGATAAAAGAAAATTAAGCTTTTAATTGATGGCGGCTGTGAATATTCATTAGGACCCTTTAGATTCTCAGCACATTTAGGTCCATTCATTCGTTGTGTTCTGGAAGCCCATTACGGCCCAATGAATTAAAATCTCACCTGGCCCAGGCCCAAAATCACCAAGATGGTAAAATGTTTTCCTTAATTGTCAGTCACTTTCATTTCACATGACTAATTACCCATTCCTCGGGGTCCATCGTGCTAATGATGGTCGCCAGATATAGCATCATGCAATACGGATGCTGGCGACGGCGAAGTTTTTGGGCCAAATTGGTATTCGATTGCCTAATATTATCTTATGATTGTTAGACCATGTCTTTTGGGATTGGAAGAAGAAACACCCAGAGAAATGCATCATTTTGCTGATAAATCTGAAGCAAAGATAGCAAAGTATGACTAAACCAAAGGTCAATATCTCTTTGCCCAATTGATGATATTATATTAATTGATCGTGCACTTTATTACTCTTATTTCCGATGCTTCACTATGCAATCATAAAATTCATGACCTTCATCATCATCTGAATTTGCATATAGAGATGACTAATTAGCTAATTTTAACGGTGTTGGGCATTCCTTTAATAAGAGTACGCACCTTTTGACTAGTTTGATCACTCGAAAGACCAATTTTTCGCCTGACATGGTGTCCCCCCAAGCATTATTATATGCAAAATTTAGAAGATTGAATCGTGTGCAAACACGTGTCCATATGCAATATCTTATCAATTCGACCTAGCTTGGCCTTTTTTTATATTATTTTTTCTCGAAGAAATTAGAAAGAAATTTGATGTTGAGGAGGTGTACATCTGCCAAAAAAGCCAGGAGGCTGTGCTTCCCAAGTCAAGGAATTTCTCTTACACGTAAAGACATTATTCACAATCGAAGAAATTTTATTTTATTGCGTCCATCATTAACACCATCTATACGTGTATAGCATTATCTTTAGTTAGTTCTAGCTAATTTCCAAGAAAAGTTAGATGGCGACATCAAACAATAACAATAACAATAAAAAAAGAGTAGCGTGCATGGTCATCACTCTTTCAGCACATATTATAGGGTCTAAAAAATGCAAAAGTAATGATATACCCCATAAATAAGCACCACGTGTGACATCAACCGTCTATTTAATGTGAAAAATATATGAAAATAATGTAATGATTTCTATATACTTGTGGTGAGATTTTGATTGGGACCTTAGGCAATCAAATAAGCCATGATCGTCTCTCAATGCATATGTTGTTCATGTGAAGGCAAAGGCATGCTCGCTCGAGCTCGCCTCTCTTCTTTTCGACTATAAACGATGGTGTAGGGTCCGAGTCAGGAGGCCCTACCGAGTCGTCATTTAACACCGCCAATCGAATATGGCAAGGACACGTGTCAAGCTCGAGGACAAAGAGTTCGATGCGGACTCCATTCGCGGTTCGCGTCGTTGTCTTATGAGTTGGCGGCTTTCCCGTTTTTATCATCACGTGTCCATTTGCCAGGCCAAGAGTGGTCCTAGAGTCATTTGTGATACCCACAACTTTGATGATCACTAGAAGAAAAGAAACGAAGAAGGAATTGTTCATTCGTATCGATCTTGATTGGTTCCAAAAAGGAATCGGACCAACTCTTTCATCAGTGGATGAGGAAGTACCTCACGGAGGACGAGATGAAATTAGTCGCCAGTGTTTGTTCCTTCTTACGTATAATGAAACTTTATTTACTGACCAAAAAAAAATCAAACTTTTATTTTTAAATTTTTGAAATAGTTCAATCATGATTGTGTAATATATTCAGTGATATATGCTTTCTTCATCTACAAGGTGAGATCAATCAATCATGTTTAGTAAAGTCTGATTTCTTCTTACTTAATTATACCTTTAAAGTATCTCGGTGTGTGATCTATTGCAAGGATCAATGCTATGGAACGTTATTCGATGCATAAATTACGCACCATCACAATTCATATGCCTTGAGCCAAAACTTTTAATGAACGATTAGTTTAGGGTCAAAAAATTTTAAAAGCGTTCATTTAAGTTACTTAGGAGAGCCACATCGGAATTTTCCATCACCCGAAATTACTTAAATGATTGGCCTTTAGAAGTCGTAATACCTAAATGATCATTCGATAAATTTTGACATCAAAAAGGCCGTCACACAATAGTTATAACACCGATGCCAACCTTATCCCATATAGTATACTTTCTCAGCTTATAGAGACGCTACTTCATTATACATGCATACATAGTATGACTTCTTGAAATACGTAGTCTTAGTTGCCTAATGCTGATTTTTTATACTATAATTACAAACTTAATTTGCCATCTTTGGATTTCACTTATTATAACCGTGCCATTATCTAGTTCATTAAACTAAACAATGTTAAAGGTGGTGATCAAATAAGATAATTCGCGTTGATTTTACAATTAAATAAACGCGAAATCATTAGATAAAAAACTGAGAAATAATAAAGGACATTGCGGATTTACATGGTTCGGTCTGAGTATCGGCATCTACTTTACAAGGAGAGCGAGCCACAAGAAATCCACTATGAACCCGAAGAGAATATAGAATTTACAATTGCTCACACACCCAAGTATTTCTCGCATTTAGATTAGGACCAAAGCTAACCCGCAAGTATTATCTCACAATCTCTCACAAAGATAGAGAAAATCCGAACTCCTCTTATTTCCTCTATTGTATTTGATATAGTGTGCGTACATATTATATATGTCCAAAATAGAAAACCTTTTTTTAAGAACCTATTCAAATTAAGAAAACTGATCAAATTAGAGATAATATATATGGTCAAAATAGAAAAAAAAAATATATATATAGAAAGTCTACTCAAACTAGGAAATTGACTTGCGCTAAACATTTATGTTGTGAATTTTCGTTGAACTCATAAAGCTATCTTCAACGAGTTTGCAGTGCATGAAATGATTCAGCTGATCAAATGGCAAAGATTCATCCGAAAGCAGTGCCTAATCTCCTATCTTCAGCGACTTCTCGTGAATGTGCCGCCACTAAGCGAAAGTTCTTCACCACGTGGATGAAGCCCATGATCATGAATGGCAAGGGATGCACCTTGTTTGACTCAAGTGGCGGAATTGTTCATTGGTAGATAACTATGATCGCGAGTGAAGTAGCGAGGTCTATTAGGTTCTATTCGCCTTTCTTAAGAAGGTAAGAAAAGACCACACAAAATCAGCTCAAGTTCTCTCTCTCTTTTGCCACACTTTTGCTATTTATGTGGATGCATAAAACATTATGCAAACTTTTGCTCAAAAATATCTTATGAGAAGATTGGGTTAATGCAAGATAAATTGGAAAGATATGGGTCTTGGCTTAAAGCGGAAGTTAAGGAACTTAGTCCATGCTGGAAAACATTCTATGGGGACATTGATATTATCTTAGAAGAAGAAGAGATGGTGCCTAAACATCCTCTACCTCCTGCAAATCAGAATCTGGGTAATGACAATTTTGTGGGCAGTAGTCAAGCCTTAGTAGTTTACATTCCACAGCCACATGAGTTAATTGTGGATACTAAAATGATGGAAGGTGCTTCCCTAAACAAGGGGAAAAGAGTTCAGCAAACTCGGGAATAGAATGGCCCATCAATAGTTGGTGCTTTAGGGGCAGGCCATTCCAAATCAGAAAAATCAAGACCGAAAAAACAAGCTGAGGAAAAATAGAAACATTTTGCTCCCTATGGAAGAGACTATTGATGGTAAATCTTATTGATGACGAGTGGTGTGGGAAAGGGCCTAGGAAAGGACTTTGGTGGCTAGCCCTAATAAGCCACCGAATAAATCATGAAACTTTTAAGTTGGAACTGTCAAGGTTTGGATTCTCCCTTGAGAGTCCAACATCTTAAAGCCTTAGTGGCTCGTGAGAGATCCTATTTAGTTTTTCTTATGGAAACCAAAAACAAGGAATTTGTAGTGGAAAGAACCAAAAGGAGCCTTCACTTTTCATACTCATTTATTGTTAATCTTGTTGGAATAGTGGGAGGACTTGCTATGTTTTGGGATGAGGAGGTAGACGTGAGAGTGGAATATAATTCCGAGGAGCTCATTGATATTTCATGTAAGGACCTTGGTAGTGGAATAGTGATGAAAATCTCTTTTCTACATGCACCTACTATTTTTTAGGAGAGGATTTGCCTATGGAATACCCTACGTTCTAGAAATATGTCCACTAACTTCCCATGGTAATGCGTGGGGGATTTTAATGAAGTTTTGTACCAATGGGAAAAGGTTGGTAGATGAGCTATTGATAGATACAGAATTGTTACAATCCAAGAATTTGTAGACTTATGTTCCCTTATAGATATAGAGAGTAAATGCTATGCATTTACCTAGACTAATAATTGAGAAGGGGATGAGCTAGTTAAAGAGCGATACTTGATCAGGTCTTTTGTAACCTAGATTGGAGAGTTTTTATTGCCTAATACTGAGGTGTTTGCATACCCTTCTATTAGATCTTACCACAGTCTTATTATTCTAACTCAGATGTTACCACGTTCAAAAAACAAAAGAGTTTCAGATTTGAAACATTCTGGTTAGATAATCTCAAGTGTACGGAGTGGTTGAAAAGGCCTAGAAGGATGTTAAAGGAAATCAATTAGATGTTGTGAGTAAAACCAAGAACATAACAGCTCAATTGAGGAGATGGACTCAAAAAAATTTTAAAAATGCGGTTGGACAAATTGACTCACTTAGGAATAAACTCACAGACTTAATGAACACGATGGAAGGAGCATCTAGTGGGGACTACAAAAAGATAGGGGAGCAAATTGAAGCTTTATGGAGACAAGAGGAAATGTTTTGGTGCATGCAATCTCGAATTAACTAGCTAAGATGGGGGGATAAAAATACAAAATTCTTTCATGCTACTACTATTTAGAGGAAACATCACAACAAAATTTCAATGCTGAAGCTTGATGAGCATAGCTAGAGTTGGGAACCCCTTACCCTTAAACAACACATCAATGGTTTTTATAAAAGTTTGTACACTTTTGTTGGACAAATATACTATCAACCTATTCTAGAACAATGCTCTTTGGTAGTGTCCGATGGGATGAATGAGGCTCTAATGATGCAGATTATCAACGAAGAAGTGAGGAGAGCAGTTTTTCAAATAGGGCAACAAAGGCACTAGGCCCAGATGGTTTAAATGGCTTATTTTATCAAAGCAATTGGACTACCATTCAAGGGAAATCTTAAAAATGGTGGACTCTTTATTTAATCAAGGTACATTTGATCCTGATATTAACAAGACCCACATTACCCTTATTCTCAAAGTTCCTAACCCTTAGAGTATCACTAAATATAGGCCTATTAGTTTTTGTAATTTTCATTATAAAATAATTACAAAGATTATGGTGAATAGACTTAAACCATGGCTACCAGAAATCATATCCCCTAAACACGTTTGTTGAAGGACATCAAATACAAGATAACATTTTTATTGTTCATAAGGTCTTACATCAAATAAGGGTTAGAAAAAGGAAGCGGAAATTCCAAGCTATCCTAAAACTAGATATGCAAAAAGCCCATGATAGAGTCAAGTGAGATTTTCTATGTGATTGTATGTTGAAAATGGTTTTTGTGAGAAATGGGTTATGCTGGTTAAACACCATGTTTCTTCAATATCTTTTAGTGTTGTCAATGGGGAGTCTTACGAGATCTTTCATTCAACTAGAGAGATTAAACAGGGAGATCCACTATCTCCCTATCTATTTATTATAATGTTTAATGTTCTATCTTCCCTAATGACAAGAGCTATGACTAAAGAAGCATAAAGGGTATCCAATTGAATCCTTATTGTCCTACTCTATCACATTTCTTGTTTGCTAATGACGCCATTTTTTTTCTTTGATGGCACAATAAAAGAAGCTCAGAATTTGGCAAATGTTATGAACCAATAGTGCTTTTTATTAGGTCAATCCATTAATCTAAACGAGTCAGGCATTTTCTTCGGCAAGGGCTATCCTCAAGAGCTGAAACAGAATATAGCAACAAAACTAAGATTGCCTATCATCAAGAAAACAAGGAAGTATTTGGGCATACCCTCATATTTGGGTCAAACAAAAAAACAAATGTTTTCATGGGTAATAGCAAGGGTCGATAGTAAGTTAGAAGGGTGGAAAGAGCAGTTCATATCGAAGGCCGGAAAGGAAATTCAGATTAAATCAAAGGTCGAATCTTTACTACAATATGCCATGTCGATTTTTAAAATCCCTACTTCAATTTGTAAAGCAATCGAAAAGAGGATTTCAGCATTCTAGTGGAAATAGAACGTTAAATAGAGAGGGATTCATTGGAAGAGATGAGATGTCCTAAAAACTAAGAAGGATCAAGGGGGCCTAGATTTTAAAGATCTTGTTGATTTCAATAGAGCGATGCTAGGGAAACAAGCTTGGAGGCTAAGTCAAGCTCCAGAAGCCTTATGGAGCATAGTCTTTAAAGGCCTCTACTTCCCTAGAAGAGAGTTTTGAAATGCTAACAAAGGTACTAGACCATCTTGGGACTGGCAGAGTATACTTATGGGAAGAGATGTTATTAAATCAGAGATTATATAACAAGTCGGGGACGGTAAAAGTATAAGCATTAGAGAGGATAAAGGCTATTATTTGGTAAAATTGGAGGACTAGCAAATTTGAATGACCCTAAAATTGTGGCTAACTTGATTATTCAGAGTTCGGGTGAATGGAACTTATAATTACTACTAGAGATGTTCGAATATATAATTGTACAAGAGATATTAGCCATTCCTTCAAGCCTCAACTGAGGACCAAACAAATTGGTTTGGAAAGCAAACAATTCGGGCATATATAAGGTAAAGAGTGCTTACAACAAACTGCGTGAATAGAAGAAGGCTAAGACATACAATCAAGCAGCGATTTCGAATAGAAGAAGGTTAAGACAGACAATCAAGCAGTGATTTCATACCGGAATCCAAGGAAATTATAGATTGAGATATGGAATCTACTCACTAATCCCATAATTAAGTTCTTTATGTGGAGTTGGTGCAGTGAAAAACTCCCTACCAAGGATAACCTCTATTGACGAAAAAACATAATTAACTCAATTTGCCCTATTTGTGGCCAAGCTCTAAAGTCTACAGAACATTTTTTCATCTTATGCAACTAGATAAAAAAACATATGGTCAAATCCTAGGATTGGAGTAGCCACTTCCCTAATGCTTATAACTAGAATCAACAAGCGGGTTTGCGATTATTTGCTCTCTGAGGTATTTTCACAAGCCAAATCCCTTTTTACAAATGTCCTTTGGTTGTTTTGGAAGGCAAGAAATAATCTAGTTTTTCAAGGATGGAATCCCACCCCAAGCTCAATCATGAGTGAAGTAGTCACCATGACTCAATTGTTTGAAAAGTGGAATAAAATCAGGGATTGCAGTGAATCTAAGCTTACCTCCATGTCGAAGCAGTGGACTCCTCCACCAAAAGGATCACTGAAGGTGAATATTGATGGCTCTTGGTGTTGCTCAATAGTGGAGGCTTTGGTTGCAAGGATATGCCAAGATAGTGACGGAATGCTGGTCGAGGGCTTTGTAAAAAATCATCACTCCTTCGGCTGTTGTTGCCAAAATCCTAGCAGCCCAACAAGCTCTGTGGTGGTTGAAGTAAACACGTGAGTTAACCTGGAGGAAAGTGCTGGGAACTTATTTGAAAGTGGAATTGGTGAGCGACAGTTTAGCTATAGTCAATGCAATTCTGGGCCGAGGGGAGAAACCATGGGCCTCCAGAGCTGTTATGTTGGATTGTCGTGAGATGTTGGCCCAACTAGAAGAGATCACTCTCAAATATGAACCAAGAGATTCCAACCAGGCCACAGATTGGGTGGCTAAAGTCCACCACGCGGGAACTCTCCCACCTAATTGGGCTGTGTGCCCTCCTTATCCCTTTTCACAAATTTTATCTCTAGATTTTGGAACCGGTTGTAACCCATCAATGAGTAGTTTTCAATGAAGTTTTTTTCCGACCAAAAAAAACAAAGTTCTCTCTCTTCAAGTGTCTAGAGTCGGCGGCCTGCGCCATACTCTCGAAATTCCATACCAGCCAAAACTTCCATAGATATGGAAAAAGGTTAAGTGAAAACGAGTCGGGTCGGTTTCAATTAATCACACGCATGTTTTGTCGCTTTCAATTAATCACACGCATGTTTTGTCGCTCTGTGAAGAAATGTACCTTGTTCAGGACATGGAACGGTTACGGATCGACTGGCTTGGAGGAGAGGAGGACGCTGTTTGGAGTCGAGAAGCCATTGAATTTCAAGAAGAGAGACTCGTTTTCCGAAGTCACGGTCTGGACAGACAAGGACATGGCACATGGGAAAAGATGGTATGGACATGAACTCATTCTCTACTTCGCCATTGAACAGGTGAAAGAGAAGAAAATCGAGCTCGGGGGTGTCGCCAGGGTACGACGTCTTGACGATGGCCAGGGAATCAGAATTCGATCATTCGCTCGCCGTGGGACTCCTTGTTGTTTACGGACTATTCGAGTGCAGTTTGTGATCCAATTCTGGTTTACTGGCACGTTCGAAAAATCACCTGTGGCCGCGTAAAACTCACCAGCCGAATCTTGAAAAACCAGTGAGTTCAGTTCACCTATGTTTCCGAATCGTCGAACGCACACACCGCATTGTTTGTTCAGGTCAAGAGGCAATATCGTTTTCCCACGTCTGATCGTTCTTTGTACATACAAGTAAATAAGTTCTTCAGTCCTTACCAAAAAAAAAAAGTTCTTCAGTGGTTCCTCCATTACAGGAAGTCGAGATAGAGAGATCCATGAAGCAGACATTGTAGCAAAGAACAACTGAATTTGACTCAGGCTAAATGAAGGGTTTAAGCTCTCACACGATCGGCAGAGGTCAGATCGAATAACACCACTATACTACAAAAGATGGCCACTTAACTAGTGGCCCGAGACGAGGAACTTCTTCTGATGCGGCGAAGCCGAGATGAAAGCTCAGCTCAGCCTTCGAAATCGGTCTTCACCCACTGCCCGTACTTGCACCTCATCCTCTCGTCCAGCTCCTTGGCCTTGACCTCCGCCACCTTAGCCACGTTCGCCGTCGACTCCTCCTGCACCCTCGCCATCCTCATGCTCCGCTTCTTCTCCGTCGCGTCCCTCTCCGCGCCCAGCCCTTCGTACTCCCTCACCAAGCAGCTGTGCACGGCGCACGTCAGCGCCAGCACCACCACCTCCATCAGCAGCATCGCCGTCAGCACCCCGCACTCCAGCCGCACCAGGAGCTTGGCCTCCCTCGGGTCCCGCCGTGACCCCAGCAGCGTGAGGCTCGCCGCCTCCTTGGTGAACAGCGCCAGGACCCCGAGCGCTTGCCCCGACAGCGCGGCGAGGAGGACCGAGACGTGGGTCACGAAGCAGAAGCGGGTGAGGTGGGCGTAGAAGCCCACGAAGGAGGAGGCGAGGGACGTGGACGAGATCACGAGGAAGGCGAGGCCGAGCGAAGTCGGGGGCGTCCGGAGGAGGATCACGGGGGCGAAGGAGGCCGCGGAGAGGATGAAGAGGACGAAGTTCAGGCAGGAGAGGAGGAGGTTCGGGAACGAACAAGAACTTCTCGACTTGACGGCCGACATTTTCCGGCTTGTCGTCGAATTCGACAGGAGTTTGGGATTGTTCTCTTGATCGAATGAAACGGGGGAGTGACGGATCTAGATTGATATAGAACGAGAGGTGAAGAATTCGAACGTTAAAGGAAGGAAAGGCCGAGTTTAAAATTTCAAACGGCTAGTATGGACAGAGGTTGGAGAGGGGGCCCCGCTTTTAACATCACTCATTTCCACTCCTTCCCATGCGTTTCGAAAAGCCAAAAAGCTGTAAATAAATAAATAAAAAATCACGCGTTTGTTGATAAAGGCTTCCTCATCGAATGATGAGATAGGAGAATTCCAATGTAAATAATGTTTATGAGACAAGATTTCGAGAGCTTAAGTCTTTCTCTCTCTACAAGATGTCATGAGAATTGTGCTAAAGACTAGAGAGAGAGATTCACCAATTATTTTTCAAAATTATGGCGGAGCCATGGGGCGAGAGAAGATGCTACATATCACGGTAATGCCATGTCAGCAAAATACTAGTCTACTCACCGTGCAACACGAGTCGCATGGGCCCACTGAATTTCAAACTCTTGTGGGTGTCTCTCTCTCCCCCTCCCTCCTTCCCCTCCCTTACAATCGATCTCTCATCTAACGAACCATGCCTCCACCTCTGTTGCCTTTGCCGTCGCCAAATTGCTGCTCATCTCTACTTCTCCACATTTCTCTCTCTCTAAAACCTTCTTTGACGACGTTTTGCTCTCTCTCTTTCCCTCCCGACTCACGCAACAACGCATTCATAAATGTCAACCTCATCACCACAAAATTCCTAATCAAGCTCGACTCCTATTTAGTCAAAATGATCAAAACCATTATCTAGATGAATCTCAATAAAGAGTAGACGCGTTGGACAAATAAGTTGGTAATAAGCTAATTTTGGTTATCAATATAATACGGTACATGCTGCCATAAAAAAATAAAAAGTACCTCGAAGATGAAACTACATAGAGGTGCAATATATGCAAGTTTCCAATTTTTGTTGTATATAAGACGTGTGGGAATGCCAAAATGTTGATAATTATGATGTCCACACTTAGATGAAATCATGAACTGGATATAAATTTTTATAGCTGCAAAGTTTGCGCAAATGGCTATATTAGTTCATCGGCCAATAAAGAAACCATCAAGCATTCATATGAAGAGTAGTTGGGAGAGGCACGAAGTAAAGAATTAAAAGTTTCTAAAAAATTTGGTGAAATGAAAATATGAAAAAGTTAATTAGAATGCTAGGGTCCGTTTCTTTTGCAAAAAATAATTGACTTGAAAAATATTTCATAAAAATTATCACTTATATTACTTATAAAAATGAATAAACGAAAAATCTATTTAAGTGTTTATGAAAATGTTTAAATATAAATTGTTGTTGATAGTGAAAAAAATTTTATTAACTAATTATTTCAAGCTATACAAACGGTTATTTTTAAGAAAATATTTTCCAAAATCAGTATTTTTTTACAAAATAAACGAGACTTTAGTGATTTTTAATAATTGAACCTTGTAAAGACACTACGGCCTGGTTGGGTGGTCGAAAAACATCAAGTTTTAAAGTGGATTTCAAAATCAAATGGCCTTCAACATGCCTAGCGTCCAAAGGGGGAAGTCAGGACCCCTTATCTCAATATCTATAAAAGGCTGAAGTGCAACTCATCTTAAAAAGTCAAGATTCTCAGCACATAGAGCCCAATTCATCGCGTCTTGAAAGCCCATTAGGGTGACAGGGTCTAATGAACAAAATTTTCACCTGGCCCGGACCAAAGATCACGAAATTAGTAAAATATTTCCTTAATTGTCATAGTCGTATTCGTTTCGCAAGACTAATCTGATCTAATTAGCAATTATTTGGGGGACCTTTTTGCTAACGACGGTTGCCAAACATAATGTTGCTGCACCGTCACATGATATGGACGAGCGATGGCAAAGTTTAAGACTAAACTTTTATTTGATTGCCTAATCTTTTCTTGCATTTGTTAAACCATTTATTATGGAATTGGAAGAAGAAACGCCCAACTCAAGTACAGATTGATGGAAGTTCTTATAGAAACACATTTAGAATTAGTTTCACATGGTTGAGAATTAAATAAATGCAATCTCTTGCATTAATCAATTTCAAGGAAAGATAGCTAAGAAATACTAAACTAAAAACCAATAATTCTTTTTCCCCAATTAGTGATAGTACGTTCACTTACCATGCATTTTGTTGTAACGCTCCAATTGAACATGTTATTGCAAAACTTATCATTTAATCACTTTTTTTAATGTTGTAAAACATTCGCATAAGAGCACTCGCAAGTTTGACTGCTTGAATACCTGCAGATTTTCACCCGGCGATCTTTCACGACGCCCGACATGCATTATCAAATCATGCGCAAACACATGTTGATCCACAATCGTTCGTCATATACTGCGCTATTTGAAAATAGTTGGATTATCCATTCTATAAAATTTTTGGAACCTGAAATCTACGCTAAATACCTTAGAAACTAGAACTTATCTTGTCACAGGTTTTCAAATCGATTTTAGCTACCTATATTATTAATTAAACGATTACAGTGAATTATCGTCGCCTTTAATGACCATCGCTTGTTGTTACAATTCATTGACAAGAACTTTTATTTAGACATGAATAATACGAAACATTAATAAAGTAAGAATCTTAGTCTTAAAACAAAAGCTCAGACTAATTGTTCCACATTATGCTCTTATCATTAAATGCCATAATATATTGCACGATCACGCAAAGCCAAGAAAAACACAAAAACTTGTTACAAGTTATAGGCATTTACCTAGAACCTAAAACCTACCCATTGAAATAGGTTCCTCAATTTTTGGAACCTGAAACATGCCATACATACCTTGAAACCTGGAATCATATAGCCACTGTATGTAGATAATGTCGAAGTGTGATGTGAATAAAATTTAGCCAATGTGGACACCCATGTGGACATCTGCATTGGAAATATTTTATTCTGATGGCCACACAGCTTAATTTGGTCAAATTTGGCGTTGGAGGCGCTTGATTAGAAAAGGTGCATCACTAGAATAATCTGATTAGACAAATTAAAGCTAGGGGACTTGATAGAAAGAATGTGAAAGAAACGGGCCAAAAGCTGAATTTTTTTTAATATGATAGTCACTTCTATTAAACACGTTTCTTTATTTTAATAAAAGCTAAATGCATCCTTAAGGAGAGGTCATAATGATAGGAGCACTCGAAAATGTTGAGGACATTATCTTGTCACTGTTCTTCAATAATTGAAGAAAGTCGAGTCAGTCTTGGAAATTTGTATCCTGGTTCTTTCACACACAGCCTTTGAGGATAAGCCAACACAGTTATTATTCCTCCCCAACCTCCCCCAACCCCCTCCCCCAACCCACCAAATACTAAATGGAAGAAAAGGGAGCATACTGGGGATTGGTGCGGAAAGGAGGGTGTAGTGCCTTCCCTAAAAGTAACTGAGTTGCTTGCTTTTGGCTAGCTTTTTATGTCTTATTTACTAATGTTTAGGTTTTTATTTTTATATTTTTTTGGATAAACATGATTAGGCATTGGACTATTGCCACTCACAAGGGATTATGCATCGTGATGTCAAGCCACATAATGTCATGATTGATCATGAGCAGCGTAAACTTCGTCTTATAGATTGGGGCCTCGCCGAGTTTTATCATCCTGGAAAAGAATACAATGTCTGCGTTGCTTCCAGGTTTTGCTTCTCTTTTATTGTCATAGCTGTTGGATTTAAATGCATGCATGCATCTATATATCTGAATTATTAAAATGTTGTCTTCTATTCTTAGTCATACTATTGATTTGTTGGCAAATTCTAGCGACTCTGTTAATTTATAATTTTGGAGTTTTGTTTGTTTTTATTTAGTTTAGTTACAGTTTGCGTCCCAAAAATTGAGTTTATCATGTCCTATGTTATTTCGTTCTGTGTCTTACTCAATTTATACAAAAGCCAAACTTTGGCTTTTACTTTAGACTTTAACAGCATCTGTCAGGAAACAATTGTAGCTTTTATGTGGATTGGCAAAGCAATTAGTGGGCATTGTAGACTAGTTTTGAGAATTAAAAAGATTTAGGTAGGGTGGTCGAGAAACATATATGATATAGGTTCTCGTCTGGTTGCTCACCCCTACTGGGGTATATTCTCAAATAAGAGTACTCACGAGTTTTTGTTTTTTAATTTTTTGGTGGGATAGTACTCATGAGTTTGACCACTTGAATATGTGCAAGTTTTCACCTAGGGATCTTTAATGACATCCGCCACACATTATCATTTTCTAGTTCAGAAAGGTCGAATCATGCGCAGGTACATGTTGATCCGCAATTATTCATTGTATATTATGTTGTCTGAAAATAGTTGAATTATCCATTCGACATAATTGGGCTACTTTTATTTTTCTTCTAGAAGAAATTAGGAAAGAAACCTGATATGAAGATGCATGTGTCATGGACTAATAGTTCCTTGGCGATGAAATAGCCCCTACAGCGCCTAGGCAAGCCTTCATAGTAAAATCCAACAAATAGCATCTCTTACCGGGTCATACCATGCCAACTTAGCTTAGGCGCTAGTCCTTCAATTGAAGGAACATATCACTTTAAGCATGACAGCTAGTTTCGACCTACTATGTTCTCATTAAAAGAGTGATATCAGTTCCTGATCAATTTGTGCATGGGATATCAAACCTGCCTTTAGAGCTCCTTAAAAATATACTTGTTCTATTTTAGAACACCTATCATCAATCTTTTTGATGCAACTTTCATGAATCAGTTGTATTCACATTCTTTGCATCACTCACTTTTCAACCCAATAAGTCCAAAGTCCACTCACGAGAATACACAAGTACAGGAGAATCACGGACCGTTACATATAAATACATCTAACAAAAAAGCCAAAAGGCTTCTGCCTACCAAGTCACGGAATTTCACTATATGCAGAGACATTATTTACAATCGAAGAAATTCTTTTTATTGCATCCATTATTAAGGCCGTCATAAATAGCATTATCTTTCATTAATTCAAGCTCATTCCCAAGAAAAGTTAGGTGACGCCATCATATAATTAAGAAAAGTGCCGTGCGTGGTTTTCACTCTTGCAGCACGTACTTTATTGTTCGACCCAAAAATAAATATTTTTTCGACAACGCTTACAAAACCTATGGATAAGCACCACGTGGTGACGTCTTCGATTTAATCCGAAAAATATTTGAGAATAATACAATAATCTATGTACTTGTCGCAAGCATTTCGATCAGGACTTTAGGTAATCGAAAGTGGAATGAATCTACATGCAAATTTTATATGATTACTACTTATCCTCGTGCCCACAGTAAGCCCGATTGATAAATTTTGTTTCTATGTGTCTTTCGTCTCTCTAGTTCATATGCTGCTCAAAGGGCTAGATGACGCAGAGACATGGAACACCGTTGGAACACATTCATTGCATATTAGTCTTACGTCATTCAAAATAAATATACTCTCTTTGCTAGGGTTCACACATCGAATTAAAATTCAATAGTCAGACAATGGGGTGAGACGTCCATATCAGGAACGGCAGTTCAAGCACAAAGACATACTCATCTTACCTCATTTCTAAAAAAAATACCTCAAAGGCAATGACATGAAATTGGTCGATAGTGTGTCTATTTTTGCATAAAACTTAATCTTAAAACTTTTATACTTGGTGACCCATTACATGTTCAACACGGGATATACTTATTTCATCTATAAGTGCAAAGATGTCCTCTTCGGGCCTTGCCTCTTCAAGAAATCGACTTAATTTTTGACAAGGTGAGATCGATCAATCATGTTTAGTAAAGTCCGATCAATTCGTACTAAAGTATGTCGTTTCTAATCAATGACGCATGAGACATAATATATATGTTCTACTGGAATAGAGAGGCTACTTTATAATACATGCAAATGTCATATGCCTTCTTGATATGCACAGCCTCAGTTGCCTTATACTAAATTTTTAATCGAAAGTGGTATGAATCTACATGCAAATCTTATTTGATTTCTACTTATCCTCGTGCCCACAATAAGCCCGATTGATAAACTTTGTTTCTATGTGTCTCCCGTCTCTCGAATTCATATGCTGCTCAAAGGACTAGATGATGTAGAGACGTGGAACAATGTTGGAACACATCCATTGCACATTAGTCTTACGTCGTTCAAAATAAATATAATCTCTCTACTAGGGTTCGCGCATCGAATTAAAATTCAATAGTCAGACGATGAGGTGAGACGTCCATATCAGGAACGGCAGTTCAAGCAAAAAGACATACTTATCTAACCTCATTTCTAAAAAAATACCTCAAAGGCAATGACATGAAATTGTTTGATAGTGTTTGTTTTTGCATAAAACTTAATCTTAAAACTTTTATACTTGGTGACCCATTACATGTTCAACACGGGATATACTTTCTTCATCTATAAGTGCAAAGATGTCCTCTTCGAGCCTTGCCTCTTCGAGAAATCGACTTAATTTTTGACGAGGTGAGATCAATCAATCATGTTTAGTAAAGTCCAATTGGTTCGTACTAAAGTATGTCGTTTCTAGTCAATGACGCATGAGACATAATATATATGTTCTACTGGTATAGAGAGGCTACTTTATAATACATGCACATGTCATATGCCTTCTTGATATGCACAGCCTCAGTTGCCTTACACTAAATTTTTAATACTACGCTTTTCAACTTTATATGCCGCACACTAAATTTTTAATACTACGCTTTTCAACTTTATATGCCGCCTTTGAATTTCACTTATTATAACCATGCTCTTATCTAGTTCATTAAACTAATCAATGTAAAACGTGGCCGTCATATAAGATAACTCATGTTCAATCTTCCTATATTTGGCCAAGAAATGAAACCCTAATCTTATCGACGTGATTCCAAAATGGTATGTTGCCATTTTCTTCTTCGTATGAAGTCAGCCTCCATAATTTACAACAAGGACAGCAACAGGGAAGCCCCTTTAAGAAGCTGTCGTCAAGGAGTTTGCAGTGCACGGAATAATTCAGCTGATCGTATGGCGAAGATTCATCCGAAAGCGACACTCAATCTCCTGTCCCCGGCAACCTCTTGTGATCGCACGGCCGCTAAACGGGAGGTCTTCACCGTGTGGATGAAGTCCCTGATCATGAACAGCAACGGATGCACCGTGTTCGACTCGAGCGGTGGGATCGTTTACCGGGTAGATAACTATGACTGCGAGCGAAGCAGCGAGGTCTATTTCATGGACCGCGGGGGGAAGGTCCTGTTCACCATTCTTAAGAAGGTAAGGAAAGATCACGCGCACAAACATCAGCTCGAATACTCTCTACAAGTGTCTAGAGTCAGCTTGTTTGCGCCTCACTCTAGAAATTCGGTACTGCGCTACAAAAACTTCGATAGAAATGAAAAGGAAGTTGAGCGAGAACCAGTTGAATCGTGTCGATTTCCAATTAATCGCGTTCATGTTTTATTGCTCTGTGAAGAAATGTAGCTTGTTCAAGATATGGAATGGTTACGGATCGACTGGCTCGGAGGAGAGGAGGACGCTGTTTCAAGTCAAGAAGCCATTGAATTTTAAGAAGAGAGAGTCGTTATACGAGGTCACGGTCTGGACAGACGAGAACCAACCAAGCTACTACTTCATTCAAGGACATGGCAACTCCAGGTCTGCATGCAGCATAACCAGGAGACTCGGCGGTCTCATGGCAGAGGTCTCTCTCTCTCTCTCTCTCTCTCTCTCTCTCTCTCTCTCTCTCTCCAGAAGATGGTATGAACATGAACTCAATCCCCACTTCGCCATTGAACAGGTGAAAGAGAAGAAATCAAGCTCGGGGGTCTCGCTGGGGGATGATGTCTTGACGATGAGCGTGGAACCAGAATTTGATCATTCACTCGCCATGGGTCTTCTCGTTGTTTACGGACTATTCAACCACAGTTTGTGATGCAACAGAATCGCCTCACGCTCGTAGAGAGAAGGGATTGATGATTGACGATTGCACGGGTTCTTGTTCACCGACATGTTTTAGAGAGTTTACTTCCGAAACAATGAATGCTGTCACATTCGGAAGATCAACCGTCGCCCTTTTGAAATTACTAACCAGATCCGAGAAACTGGCGATTCCAGTTCGCGGGTTTTTCGGGATTTTCGGACATAGAGGCTTACATTGTTTGTAGAGTTCAGTGAGAGAACACGGATCAAAGAGCACATCAAGAAGCATTTGACATGTTTCACATCATTTTCCCATGTCTTTTAACTGTTCTTTATATTCAGTGAGACTGTATTTCAATGAAGGGTTTAAGCTCTACCATGATAGAAGGAAGTTAGAGAAAATAGCAAGTCATGGTTGACTTTGACTATACCATTTCCAACTGATCTTTGGATTTGGACCACAGATAGATAAAATAATCTCATACATAAGCACAAGATAAACTTACATGAAGAAGGCATTACTGCCAATCTCGACATAATTCTAGAGCTTTAGGTTTCGAGTTCAAACTGGACAGAACGGCATTTGTTTTCAGGCTTGGATCCGAATTATCTACTTGAGGTAAACCAAATTCACTTAGCAAACTCAGTCGAATCAATGATTTGACAAACACATATTCAGTATTCATGGATCTCGCTTAGTGAAATTCACAACAAGATCTTACCACAACATCTAGTATGCAATATTCAACTAAACGCCTTAGGATGCGTAAAATCATTACCATGTTCTTAATGACTAAAGGATCCATTCATCAACCTTGTGCCCTAACTAATCTGCAACAGATGGATGGTCAATGGGCAAAAAGATCAAAATCTTCAAGCGCATTCTGTAAGTTAAAGTGCAAGATCGAGCTCAACAGAGGTACCAAAATCTAGTAATGAACTACTACAGATATAGTTTCATATTAAATCGATCATAAGATGCATATACCGCCATGCTGCAAAGTCTAAAGAAGAGATTATGTACATCATGCCGAGAGAATTCAATGCCATCTCCATGTACCAAGCCAACACCATCTCCTTGTACCATGCCAAGAGGATTCGACGCGTCTCTTGTACCATGCCGAGAGGATTCAACGCATCTCCTTGTACCATGCCAAGAGAATTCAACGCGTCTCCCTGTACCATGCCAGGAGGATTCAACGCATGCAGTAATCATGCCCTGGCCCCTGGCCTCCACATCGGTAGCAAAATCGAAGTCCACACCTGTTACAATTCCAAGAACAGAACCAAGACATTGTTGAGCATTGTTTCAGTTTCAGCCATCATACATTGACAGTTTCCCTTACTCACAGGTATTGAAATAAATAAATAAATAAAAGAAGGTGATCACTAGTCAACGGCTCTTGAAAACTTCAAAAATATTGCACTCCCCAATTGAATAGACAACAGAAAGATACCAAAAAAGATAACCAAACATGATGCACACATTGGGCAAATAAAGCTACACGAGAATCATTGACAAGGAAACTCAAGGCCAGCGTTTAGGTGTTAGACACTACAAACAGAAGATAACATCACTGCGAATTTACTATACAAAGAACCACAGAATCACAGTAGGCGGAGAAATTAGTGTAAGCATAGTAAAAGAATCTGGAAGCAGTAGTTTCAGTAGCATGTGGCAATCTTCACAATCAACAAGAGTAAACGAACACAAGAGAGCTTGCTAAGTAAACGATAGACATTCATAAACAATAAGCTAATAACTCAATTGGGACCAGCCACCACCACCACCTAAAGCAATTCAACCTCGAACGACATCTTGATTTGGCAACCTTTGCCCTTTCTTCAAGTGTATCCATATAACATATGCAAGTTTGAAGAGATCGAAGAGAAGGGTAATTCTTGTGAAATTAAATCTACTTTCCCAGAAAGACTGCTAATTCAAATGCAATCAGAGAACTTGATGGTGAATGAAGCAAATGTGACTCATAACATAATGCGTATCCATGCAGTATCAGAGATTTAACTTATTATCATTGTTTACGGGGGAGCTAACCTGACCTGGTATACTTTCACCAATCCATTAACCATCATCAACCGTTGTACTTTTTTTTTTTTTTTTTTTTTGAAGAAAGAACACCTTCCTTTTAACCTGTGTATATAACTGTGGCTAAGGAGGAATCTCTCTCTCTCTCCCTCTCCCTCTCTCTCTCAAAATGACAGACAGAGAAGCCAACAAGTCCTATGCTGCGGCATGAATTTTTCTGGATTTCACATGAACTGTTTCGGTTGATGATGGCTATTTGGGTTAGGGAGAGCCGAGAAGAAAACCAACCTGCACCTCACCGTCTGGCAACCATCAATCTTCTGAACGTAGAAACCGCACTTAGGGCACCTCCTCCAACGCTTCCCCTCCGCCAGCTTCTTCAACATGATGTCCTCTCTCTCTCTCTCCCCCTCCTTCAACCCCTGAAACTCCGGACACTCCATCTCCGCGTGCCACGGCACCCTGCACTGCGCACAGAATAGCCTCCAGCAGTTCGGACACTCCGATTCCCTCACGACTGCGCCCCCGTCGCGGATCAGCAACGCCGAGCAGTCCTTGAACGGGCAGTAGAACCTCTCCGCCTCCAGAATCAGAGCTTCGCACAGCGCGTTGCCCCAGCGGTCGAAAACCTCCGGAGGGAGTATCGACCTACAGTAACCCGGCTCCAGGACGCCGCCGCAGCCCGCGACGGGGCAGCCTACGCGCGTGACGTTGTCGTGGAGCTTCGAAGCTACGTACTTAGCGACGCAATCGTTGCAGTACGCGTGACTACAGCCCTTAATACGAAACAGCTCGCCGCCCGTCCTCGGCTCGACGCAAATCTCACAGATGAACGAAGGCTCGGGCTTGGAGTTCGACGCCTGACCGCGTCCGGTGACCGACGACCCACTGTAGGGCTTCTTTCCCTTCCGCGAGGATGACGACGGAGTTCCGGCGGGAAACGAATCCAGGACTCGCACGTCGTCGTCGTCGTCGGCCTCGTTGAGGCTTCGGGAGCTGGTTTGGAGAAGAGAAGCGGCGATCGCCTCATGGAGGTCTCTGTCGTCGGTGTACTGCTCGACGGAGATGGCGTTCGACTTGGTGTTGCCCCCGGCGGAGATCGGAGCGTCGTACCGGTCGACGTCGACGACGACGACTTCGACTCCTTGCGTCGCCATTGATTCTTCCGTTCGAGCCCCGTGCCGTGGGTCAGTCCAGTGAAGAACGAAACGAAACGGGGTGTCGTTTCGCTTTAACCGGGTTCATAACACCGAGTGAATTGAATGAACATAAATTATCTTTAAAATGAGGGAAATTTAAATTTAAATTAGGGAATTGATGAAAATTATGGGATTTGATTGATACGATGTCTATTTTGCCGGGCGGTTTTTTTATATAGGTAATATATTAAGCATTTTCCCGTAAATATATATGTGCGCGCGCGTGTTAAGCATTTGAGGTTGAAAATTGCACAACAAATCGGCATATGTTTACGAAAAAATAAATGTAAGGATTTGAATTATTACAAGAAAAGGAATCTTATGGTTGCAAGATAAAACGGTTTGAATTTTTTCTTTTTATGAAATGCGTAAATAAATATAGAAACGACGCGGTCCGTGGTTAGAATTAATATTTTGCATGATTTCTAATATTTTTCACACTTTTTTTGATCCGCCACATTCTTATATTAATATCGATTCGCTTTGACTAGCTTAGTTTCCTTTTATAAATTCTAAAAATTAATAATGGCATGTACGCTCACCCTCCATTTGAATATCAAGCAAAGGATTTTTTTGAAGTTTTTTTTTTTTTTTTTTTTTTTGTCATGGCAAGGTTGAAATCTTTACTGATTTTTATTCTGTATACTGCACTGCATCATGATCAAAGATAACGAAATGTAGATTGAGTTAAAGATTAAGTACTCCTTGATTTAAGGACCTTAAAAGATCTCTCTCTTTCTCCATCTGTAAATGTGCATGAAAGAAAAGGACAGATTATGAAGTTGGGAATTTGTCATTAAGCAGTTGACTCGATCGTAAGTTTTTTCGCCGTTTAAGCACTTCCACATCTATGTTCACGAATCTGCTTGTATCTTTGCAAACATAAAGTAAACTATACATGAAGAAGACACTATTTCCCATTAATCGCACGCATGTTTGATTGTTCTGTGGAGAAATGTTGCTTGTTCAAGACATGGAAGGGTTATGGATCGATTGGCTTGGAGGAGAGAAGGACGCTGTTTCAAGTCAAGAAGCCATTGAGTTTCAAGAAGAGAGAGTCGCTGTACGAGGTCATGGTCGAGACAGACAAGCACCAACCTAGCTACTACATATTCAAGGACACGGCACCTCTCTCTCTCTCTCTGTGAAAGATGGTATGAACATGAACTCAATCTCACTGCCACCCTATTGAAAATTACTAACCAGATCAGATAAACCTGCGTTTCAGTTCGCGGGTTTTTTGGGATTTTCAGACGTATAGGCTTACCTTTTTTGTACAGTTCAGTGAGAGAACATGGATCAAAGAGCGATCAAGAAGCATTTGACATGTATACATCATTTTTCCATGTCTTTAACTGTTCTTTATATTCAGTAAGACTATTCCAATGAAGGGCTTAAGCTCTGACATGATATTAGCAAGTCGTGGTTAGATAAAATATTCCCGTACATGATGATAACAGGACAGCTTCGTCATGGAGTAGTCAACTCGATCGTAAGTATTGCCGTCTAAATCCAGATATTTAGGCTTCGAGTTCAAACTGGACCGAAGGACATTTGTTTCCAAGCTTGGATCCGAATTATCTAATTGAGAGGCAGACCAAATTCACTTGGTAATCTCGGTTTAATAATCAATGATTCCACAAACACGTACTCAGTATTAATGAATCCCGCTTATTCAAATACCCGATAGGATCTTGCCGCTTCAACGCAAAATTCAACAAAACAGCTCAGTATGCCTAACATCGTTGCCATGTCATTGATGACTAAATGAATCCATTCGTCGACCTTATGCCCTAACCAATCTGCGTCAAATAGATAGTCATTTCACTCAAAGATCAAAATCTCCAAGCACATTCTATAAGATCAACAAAGCAACCAAAATCTAGTAGCTAATTGTACTTCAGAAATAGTTTCCATGTTAAATCACACGCAGGATGAAAATACTGCCGTGCTGCTATAGCCTAAAGAAGAGATCATGTACATCGTGCCAAGAGGATTCAACGCTGGCTCCTTCCATGGAAGTTATACTGTATTGCCCAGGCTCTTCTTGTGTACATGAATGTATTTCCACACCTGTTACAATTCCAAGGACAGAACGAAGACGTTGAGTTCTCATGGTTACAGTTTCAGAGCGCATCAAACATCGACAGTTTCCCTTTTTCAAAGGTATCGAAAAAAAAATGTTTGGTGATCACAAGTCAATGGCTCTTGAAAAATATTGCTCTCCCCAATTGAACGGGCGACAGAGAAATGCCAAAATTGGGAAACTCAAAGCCAGAACTTAGGTGTTAGACACTACAAACAGAAGATAACACCACGCCGAACTTACCATACAGAGAACCACAGAATCATGGTAGGCCTAGAAATTTTTGTGTAAGCATAGCAAAAGTATCTGGAAGCGGTAGTTTCAGCAACATAGGCAATTTTCACAAGCTAAACAAACATGAGAGAGCTTCCAAAGTAGATGGCAGACAACTAGAAACGATAAGCTAATAATTCAATTGGGACTCACCACCACCACCAAAAGCAATTTGACCTCGAACGACATCTAGATTTAGCAACACCTTTGCCCTTTCCTCAAGTATGTCCATATAACAAATACAAGTTTGAAGAGATCAAAAAGAAGGGCAATCCTTGTGAGATTAGCTTTACTTTTACAGAAGGACTGCTGAATCAAATGCAACCAGTGTTCAACTACTGATGACATCTGCGGTATGCATATAGCTTGGAGACCTTGATGGTTATGAGGCAAATGCCACGCATAATCCATATGGGTATCAGATTAACCTATTATCATCGTTTACATGGAGCTAACCTGGTATACTTTCACCAACAAGTCCTATGCTGTAGCATGAACTGAGAATTTTAAACAAAAGCTAGTAAGCCAACTGTCTTCTTGTTTGAGTTCCAGGCATACACTATAGCACCGATGAAGCAAAGAGAAAGAAGAATCCATGTAATTCATTTGAAATACAAGGAAGAGCCAGAAAGCAAACCAACCTGCACCTCACAGTCGAGCAGCCAGAAATCTTCTCAACATAGAAACCGCACTTAAGGCACCTGTTCCAATGGTTGCTCTTAGCCAGCTTCATCAGCATGATGTCCTCCCTCTCCCTCTCCCCCTCGTTCAACGCCTGAAACTCCTGACACTCCATCTCCGCGTGCCACGGCACCTTGCACTGCGCGCAGAACAGTCTCCGGCAGTTCGGACACTCCGATTCCCTCACAGCCACACCGCCTCCGTCGTTGATCAACAGCGCCGAGCAGTCCTTGAACGGGCAGTAAAACCTCTCCGCCTCCAGGATCAGAGCCTCGCACAGCGCGTTACCCCAGCGGTCGAAAACCTCCGGAGGGAGTATCGACCTGCAGTACCCCGGCTCCAGGACGCCGCCGCAGCCCGCGACGGGGCAGCCCACGCGGGTCTCGTTGTCGTGGAGCTTCGCAGCTATGTAGTTAGTGACGCAGTAGTTGCAGTACGCGTGGTTACAACCCTTGATACGAAACAGTTCGCGGCCCATCCTCGGCTCGACGCAAATCTCACAGATGAACGGAGGATCGGGCTTGGAATTCGACGCCTCACCACGTTCGGTGACCGACGCGCCACTGTAGGGCTTCTTTCGCTTCCGCGAAGACGACGACGGAGTTCCGGCGGGAAGCGAGTCCAGGACAAGCACGTCGTCGTCGTCTTCGTCGAGGCTCTGGGGCCTGGTTCGGATAAGAGAAGCGGCGATCGCCTCGTAGAGGTCTCGGTCCTCGTTGTACTGCTCGACGGAGATGGCGCTGGACTTGGTGTCGCCCCCGGCGGCGATCGGAGGGAAGCGTGATTCCGGCACGTCGTACCGGTCGACGTCGATGACGACGACCACCTCGGCTCCTCGCGTCGCCATTGACTCTTCCGTTCGAGGCCGCGGTGCGTCGGTCCGGTGAGCTAAAAACCCAAAAACGGCATATCGTTTCGCTTTAACTGGGTTCATAATTTATCTTAATTGAGGAAAATTTAGTTTAAATTAGGCAATTAAATAAATTATGAGATCTTATTGATAGGATGCTCAATCGTAAATTTAATAATTTGCTAACGCGGTTATTTATCTTTCAAAATCTTTCCATTATTGATTTTTTTTTTTTTAAGAATGCTTAAATAAATGTAGGAACGGTGTGGCCCGCGATGGAAATTAATATCTTGCACAATCCCAGTAATTTCACGCTTTCTTTGATTCACCACACTCTTATTTTTATATCGCTTCCACTAATTTGGTTTCCTTTTATAAGATCTGAAAAATTATAATGGCATGAACACGCTTGTCCGCCCTTTTGAATTGCAAGCAAAGGAATTTTTTGAAGATTTTTTTTTTTATGATAGCAAGTTTGAAATCTTTAATGATTTTTACTCGTATATTGCGCTACATCATTATCAAATTACAGATTTCTTAAGATAACAAAATAGTAGATTGAGCTAAGATTATATATACGCCTGGATTTAAGGACCTTCAAAGATCTCGCTCTCTCCATCCATAATTTCATATGCAGGAGAGAAAAGGACAGCTTAAAGTTATAAAGTTGGTAAATTGTCGTTAAACAGTTTTTTCTTTTTTGGTAAATTGTCGTTAAGCAGCTGACTCAATGTAATTCGAGAGCTTTAGGTTTTGTGTTCAAACCGGATGGAACCGAGTCTATTTTCAAGCTCGGATCCGAATTATCTACTTCAGGTGAATCGAATTCTAACTAGTAATCTTTGACAAACACTTATTCAGTTTTTATTGAATCCCGTTTATTTAAATACCTCAATAGGATCTTGCCGCATAAATCAAAGTATGCATAATTCAATAAATCGCATTAGCATGCCTAACGTTGTTGTCGTGCTCTTGATGACTAGAAGGATCGATTTGTCGACCTTATGCCCTAATCAACCTAGCATCAGAGGGACGGTCATATGGCTAAAAGATCAAAATCTTTAAGCACATTCTATGAGCTAGTGCAAGATTCACTTCAAAAAAGGAGCCAAAATCTAGAAGCTAAAGAAAAACTACAGCAGAAATTGGGTTAGATCAATCGCAAGATGCAATGTGTGATAGGATGTGTTCTGAGTGACAATAGGAATTTTGATATATAACTTCGTCAGCCATGGATAAAAGACTTCATGATTAAATGAATCTCACCACTTAAACATGAAAAAGATTAAGTCACCCGTCAAGGATGAAGAATTTCGTGATAAGAGAAGTTCGTCACCAATGCC
The DNA here is from genome assembly GCA_014182845.1 of Corymbia calophylla. NCBI lineage: Eukaryota > Viridiplantae > Streptophyta > Magnoliopsida > Myrtales > Myrtaceae > Corymbia > Corymbia calophylla. The sequence continues at coordinate 33,765,095 of CM024695.1, forward strand.
TAAAAGAAACCTAATAAAGGGCTTTCTTGGTTGACCATAAAAGAAATTTGAATAAATAACCGAAATAGAAAACTGTTCACCTCATATATATTTAAATTCAAGATTAGTATCTAGTACAAATGAGATCACATCTCCATTTATAGAGTGATTATGCTAAATAAAAGAAAGTCACTTTTCGAATCCCGAAATGACTCTCAGAGTGTTTACATAATTAAGACTCTTGAAACCGACTTGACAATAAAGACCCACAAAGACTAGGACTACATGCATTTAACAAAGACCAAAGGCATGTACCTAATAATAGACACTCCAACTTCGTCCATGGAAATCGATCAGAACTGGTTCCAGTCGCTAGGTAGTCAATTAGGAGCCTCCTAGTTGACAACAAACTTATAAATCACCATCTTGAAAACGTGAAATCAAGAACTAGGCTTGAGAGTTGGACCAACTACTTCAGACATGGACTCATGGAATCAAACTATAGTCGGGATTGGCCTTTGCTTGCAGAAGTAAGGATTGGTCTGGCCAGATCAATCAACGAAACATGAGTTGAGCTTCGCTAATTCTTCCATCGAGCCCGATGCTTCCACATTAGGATGTGTATACCGCCGTGCTGCAATGGCCTAAAGAAGAGATTATGTACATGATGCCAAGAGGATTCAACGGCGACAGTTATTACAATAATGCGACACTTTTGTCTCGGCTCCACATTGGTAACAGAATTCAACTCCACACCTGTTATCCAAGAATAGAACGAAGACATTGAGTTTGCATGGTTTCGGTTTCAGCGCATCCTACATTGACAGTTTCCCTTATTTACAGGTATTGAGAAAAAAAAAGCAGTAGGTGATCACGAGTCAATGGCTCTTGAAACTTGATAAATATTGCACTCCCTACTTGCACAGACAATAGAGAAATGCCAAAACAAATTAACCAAATATGATTCACACGTTACAAGGGGCAAATAAAGCTACACAAAAATCATTGACAGGTAAACTCAAAGCCGGCACTTAGGTGTTAGACACTACAAACAGAGGATAACACCACGGTTAACTTACCATACAGAGAACCACGGAATCACAGTAACCGGATAAATTTTAGTGGAAGCATAGCAAAATAATTTGGAAGCAGTAGTTTCAGCAACATAGGCAATTTTCACAGGCAGAAGTAGACGGCAGACATCTATAAACAGAAAGCTAATAACTCAAATGGGGCTCACCACCACCACCACCTAAAGCAATTCAACCTTGAACGACATCTAGATTTAGCAACCTTTACCCTTTCTTCAAGTGTGTCCATGTAACAAGTAGTAGTTCGATCAGATTGAAAAGAAGGGTAATTCTTGTGAATTCACTTTGCTTAAGCATCAAGATCAACTGGGCCAAAGGGTCTAACATGTGGCAAATTCATACAACTTTTCCAGAATTCACATGAACCGTCTGTTTAGGGAAATATAAGGAAGAGCCAGAAGCAAACCAACCTGCACTTAATAAACGCACAACCAGATTTCTTCTGAACAATGAACCTGCACTTAGGGCATCTCCTCCACTGCTTCTTCTCAGCCAGCTGCATCAACAGCATGTCCTCCTCACTCATTCTCTCCCCCTCATTTAACTCCTGAAACTCCTGACACTCCACCCCCGCATGCCAGGGCACTCTACACTGTCCACAAAATAATCTCCGGCAACTCGGACACTCCGATTCCCTCACGACCTCGCCTCCGTCGTTGATCAACAGCGCCGAGCAATCTTTAAACGGGCAATAAAACCTCTCCGCCTCCAAAATCAGAGCTTCGCACAATGCATTGCCCCAACGATCAAAAACCTCCGAAGGGAGTATCAACCTACAATACTCTGGCTCCAAAAAGCCGCCACAGCCCGAGACAGGGCAGTCTATGCGCGTCACGTTGTCGTCAAGCTTTGCAGTTACATATTTAGCAACGCAATCACTGCAATATGCGTGACTACAACCCTTGATACGAAACAGGTCGCTGTTCGTCCTCGGCTCGATGCAAATTTCACAGATAAATGGAGGACCGGGCTCGGAATTTGAAGGCTGATCTGCTTCGATGACCAATGACCCACTGCAGGGCTTCTTCTTCCGGTCCTCCCTCCCTTTTGCCTCCTCACTCAACCCCTGAAACTCCTGACACTCCAACCCTGCATGCCATGGCACTCTACACTGTGCACAGAATAATCTCCAGCAATTCGGACACTCCGATTCCTTCAGGACTGCCCCTCCGTCATCGATCAACAACGCCGAGCAATCCGAAAATGGGCAATAGTACCTCTCCTTCTCCAAAATCAGAGCCTCGCATAACGCCTTCCCCCAACTGTCGAACACCTCCAGAGGGAGTATCGAGCTACAATACGCCGGCTCCAGAACGCCGCCGCAGCCCGAGACAGGGCAGTCCATGAGCGTGACCTTGTCGTGAAGCTTCGAAGCCACGTATTTAGCAAGGCAATCGCTGCAGCATGGGTGACCACAACCCGCGACACGAAGCAGGTCCTTCTTCGTCCTCGGCACGGCGCAAATTTCACAGATAAACGAAGGATCGGGATCGGAATTCGAGGGCTGACCTGGTTCGATCACCGATGAGCCACTGGAGGGCCTCTCCTTTCGCTTTCGCGAAGACGAAGGATAGGGCTTGGAATTCGACGCCTCACCTGCTTCCGCCACCGATGAGCCACTGCAGGGGTTCTCCTTCTGCTTCCGCGAAGACGACGATGGAGTTTCGGTAGGGACCAGGGCTGGGACTTGCACGTCGCCGTCGTCCTCGTTGAGACGTTGCGACCTGGTTTGGAGAAGAGAAGCGACGATCGCGTCGTAGAGGTCACTGTCCTCCTCGTTGTACTGCTCGACGGACATGGCGTCGGACTTGGCATCTCCCCCGGCGGCGATCGGAGCGAAGCGCGACGCCGACACGTCGTGCCGGTCGGCGTCGACGCCCTCCGCGACGGCATCTTCCGTCGCCATGCGTCGTTTGTTCGAGCCCCGCGGTGGGTCAGTCCAGGAAGCAAAAGACGAAAACAGAGCGCCATTTCGCTTTCTGGGTTCATAAGACTCTTGAGCGAGTTGAATAGACTTGACTTATTTTAAAGAGACGTGTGTGTGGTAAATCCTAAAACTTGTTAACAAAATTCAATTTAATCTTAAAATTTTTAAAAGTACGATTAAATTCTAAGACTTAAATTTTTTTCAAATTAGTTAAATTAAGTCAATCTTTTGATAGTTCTTTTGAAATTTTTAGAACTCAATTACACTTTCATAACAAATTTTAGGATTTAATTATACTTTTTGAAAGTTTTAACACTCAATTGCACTTTCGTGATAAGTTTTAAGATTTAATTGTACATTTTGATTGTACTTTTATGACAAGTTTTAGGATTTTTAATGAATTCATCCCTATTTTAAATGAAGGGAATTTAATCTAAATTAGGCATTAATGAAAGGGATAATGACACAAATGGCTTAGTCAATGTGGTCCATAAATTTTTAGTTTGTTCAATGTGGTCCTTGAATTATAGCTTAATGTTCAATATAGTCCTTCAACTTTTAATTTATTCAATGTAGTCTCTATACTTTTAGTACATATTTAATGTAATCTTTGAACTATACAAAAATATTCGATATAGTCTTTTCATTAATTTAATATTAGGGAAAATATTAAACATCTTCATATAATCCAAACTAAATTAAACATGTACCAAAATTTTAGTGACTAAATTAAACAAATTAAAAGTTTAATGACCACATTGCACAATGAGACAAAAGTCCAATGGCCATTTGTGTTATTTTTCCTTTATGAAACTATGTGATCTATTTGTTATGAGGGAAAATTCTCAAAATTTTGATATTATGGGATCTGAATATTTTAAAGGGCAAAGCTACAAAAAAATCATAAACTTATATATATGTAACGCATTTACTCTTTGTCAAAGTTATCCCAATGAAAATTTTTAATAGTATTTAGGGGTGAGCATTAGTTCAAGGTTGACTCTGGACCACCCTAGACTAGCCCAATCCTATCGGTTCTGGTTTGATTCTTAGGGAAACTGGGTCGGTCCTTGGTCTTCGAATCCCCGAACCAGTGATGTGCCAGTTGTCCTTGGTCTTAGGAGTTTAGAATTGATCCAACTTGGACCAATCATGAGTGTATATATTATATATTTTATTCTTTTATCTATCCTAAATAGTAAACCCTAACTTAAGCAACGGTAAATGGCGTCCTTCTCCACCTCTAGTACTCTTGTTCTCTTCTTTCTTTTTATCATTTTCAATTTGCCAAGTAAAATTGAAAGAAACAATTTTGCTCGTAAACAACTTTGCCTCACTTACCGCTCAAAACTCATGCCACTTGCCTCACTTATCGCCGAGTAAATCGATTGGTTCCTAGTTGACCTTTGAACTAGACTGAACCCATAGGGTAGGTCCAATCCTCGATCTCAAGCTTAATCGGGTGGTCCTCGATCCTAAAAATTGGGACTAACATTGCATGGGTTAGTCCTTGGAATAGGTACTAGATCGGCCCGACTCGGATCATTCTCACTCTAACAATATTGGCATGGCACTCACGTGACTTATGTGAAATAAAAATGATTTTTTTTTACTGATAAATCATCTAATGGAATTTTGACTGGATAAATGCGTCACAAACGTAGAAGTTTAAGATTTTTTTTGTTTATGTTATTGAAAAGATTTGTGGTAAATTTCTCGCGGTGGACATAATTTAAGATTTTTTATGTCACAAAAAAATTTCAAAGTAAAACTTCTGATATTTTTCATTAAGCTCATTTTTCTTTTTTATTTTATAAGCAATATATAAAGCATTTGAGGTTGTAAATTGCGCACGAAAGTTCAACATGTGTTTTATAAAAAAAAAAAAAAGGTTTGAATAATTCCGATAAAAAGAGTTTTAAGTTTTTGCAAGACAAAACAGTTCAAATTTTCGAACGCGTATATAAATATAGAAACAATTTGATTCAATGATGGAAGCTAAACTCTTTCTTGATTCTCCGCATTTTCATGCTTTTTGTTGATTCTCCACACTCTTACATTTATATCGCTTCCGCTAATTTAATTTCCTTCTATATCATCAAAAATATATAATAGCACGAATACGTTTATCCTCCATTTTAATAGAAAGCAGGATTTGAAATCTTTAATATACTGATTTTATTCATATATTGCGTTACATCGTGACCTAATAACAGATTTCTGAAGATAATAAAACATAGATTATAATAGAGACTATACACTCCTCGAGTTCAAAGAGAACAGAACAAAATCAGTTTTTTTAAAGATCGGATTCAAATTACCTACATGAGAGGTAAACCCTAATTCACTTAGTAATCTTGGTTGGATCAATGATTTGACAAACACTAATTTGGAATTAATGGATCCCGCCTATTTAAACACCCCCAATAGGATCTTGCCGCATCATCTAATCAGGCAAAAAGTTCAATAAATCACCTTAGTATGCCTAACAATGTTGCCATCTTCTTGATGACTAAATCTGCATCAGCATTTCGCTGAAAGCTCAAAACCTCCAAGCACATTTGTACAAGTTAAAGTGCAAGATTCAGCTCAACAAAGGAACCGAAATCTAGTAGCTAAAACTACTTCAGAGACTGTTTCATGTTAAAGATATACCACCATGTTGCAATAGCCTAAAGAAGAGATTATGTACATTGTGCTGAGAGGATTCAACCCCGACATTTTTCACAGTAATGCGACATTTTTGCCTGGGCTCCACATCGGTAGCAGAATTCAACTCCGCACCTGTTAAAATCCAAGAACAGAATGAAGACTTTGAGTTTCTGTGGGTTCAGTTTCAATGCATGATACATCGACAGTTTTCATTCTTCACAGGTATTGAATAAAAAAAGGGTAAGGAGATCACAAGACAACAGCTCTTGAAAACTTGAAAATCATAGCACTCCCAAATTGAACAGACTACAGAGAGACGTCGAAAAGGATATCAAATACAGTGCACACATTACAAGGGGCAAACAGAGCTACACGAATATCATTGACAAGGAAACTAAAAGCCTGCACTTAGGCATTAGACACAACAAACAGAAGATAACACCTCGGTGAAGTTACCATACTCAATAGCAGGTGACATTTGGAATATGACAGGGTAAGCATAGTAAAAGAATTCAGTAGTAGTAGTTTCAGTAACATCAGCAATTTTCACATTTAACAAGAGTAAACAAACAAGACAGAGCTTGCAAAAGTAGACGGCCAACATCTTTAAAAAAACAAGCTATTAACTCCATTGGGACTCACCACTACCACCTAAAGCAATTTGACCTTGAATGACGTCTACATTTACTAACCTTTGAGTGTCTGTGAAACAAATGCAAGTTTCAAGAAATTGAAAAGAAGGATAATTCTTGTGAATCAACTTTACTTTCCAAAAAAGGCTGCTAATTCAAATGCAATGAGTTTTCATCAACTGACGACATCTGTGGTATGCATATAGCTTGCTGTTTTAAGAGAAATCGACATTTAATGAAGCAGATGTGACATGGCACAATGCATGTCTATATGGTAGATCAACTTATTGTCATTTCACCAATCCATTAACCATCATTAACCTGTGTATATGACTGTGGCTGATGATGAATCTCTCTCAAAATGACAGACATAGAAAAGCCAACAAGTCCTATACTGTAGCATGGCCTGAGAATTTAAATAAATGCTAGTAAGGCATATTTCGATCTTATTGAAGCTCCAGGCATATCCTATATAGCACTCATGAAGAAACCAAGGATAAGAATAATACGATCAGTATCTTAATTAGCCAAATCACTCTAGTTGTTTTAAAAAAAGAGAGAAAAGTTCATGTAAGCAGTTAATTACTCGAGCATGTGCAGGGTTGATTTATTACAAGTATCGAGTTTATATTAGTTGCAGTCATCCATCACATTTCTTAATAGAGTCAAAATGTAATTCCCCATTGCAAAGATCCTCCAAGGAACCTCATCTCCTCATCAAAAACTTCTTCATTAAGAAATTAACAGATGCAGGCGAGAAAAGCGATTCAAGTGAAAAAAATACATACGTGCAATGAGTGACCACAGCAAATCAAACCAAGTTGATCAAACATAACTAAGATGGATTTGCACAGTTATGCCAAAACCAATGAAAGGGACAAAGGAAAATGCACCTAGCAACACAAACCAAAAAGGAAAAGGTACATGGGAAAAGCTGAAGAACAAGGAAACAACAATCATTCATCATGGGAAAAGCCGAAAAACAAGGAAACAACAATCATTCATCAAAAGGCCCCAGACAGTGAATTCACAAGATGTTGAACTGCGTCGGGTACGCAAAATAAATTTCAGACTTTATAATTAAGCAAGCACCACGTGAGACACGCCACGGGTATGAGCAAGCATCGAGTTATATAGGGTTGAAGGGTCCAACATGTGGCAAATTCATATTTCACGTGAGCTGTTTTCCAGATTTCACGTGAACTGTTTGGTTAGGGAAATATAAGGAAGAGCCATAAGCAAAACCAACCTGCACCTCACAAAAGCGCAACCATCAATCTTCTGAACATAGAAACTGCAGTTAGGGCACCTCCGCCAGTGCTGCTTCTTAGCCAGCTTCATCAACATTATGTCCTCACTCGCTCTCTCTCCCTCCTTCAACCCTTGAAACTCCCGACACTCCACCCCTGCATGCCACGGCACTTTACACTGCGCACAGAATAATCTCCGGCAATTCGGACACTCCGAATCCGTCACCGCCTCGCCTCCGTCGCGGATCAACAAGGCCGAGCAATCCCTATACGGGCAGTAAAACCTCTCCGCCTCCAAAATCAGAGCCTCGCACAACGCATTCCCCCAGCGATCGAACACCTCCGAAGTGAGTATCGAGCGACAATGCTCCGGCTCCAGAACGCCGCCACAGCCCGAGACAGGGCAGTCTATGCGCGTCACGTTGTCGTGAAGCTTCGAAACTACGTACTTAGCCACGCAATCGTTGCAATACGCGTGACTACAGCCCTTGATACGAAACAGGTCGCCGCCCGTCCTCGTCTCGACGCAAATTTCACAGGTAAACGGAGGATCGGGCTTGGAATTCGACGCCTGGCCTGGCTCGGTGACCGACGAGCCACTGTAGGGCTTCTTCCGCTTCCGCGAAGACGACGGCCGAATTCCGGCGGGAACCGAGTCCAGGACCCGCACGTCGTCGTCGTCGTCGAGGCTTTGGTGCCTGGTTTGGCGAAGAGAAGCGACGATCGCCTCCTGGAGGTCTCTTTCCTCGGTGTACTGCTCGACGGAGATGGCGTTGGACTTGGTGCTGCCCCCGGCGGCGGCGGCGATCGGGGCGAAGCGCCACGCCGGCACGTCGTACCGGTCGAGGTCGACGATCTCGACGGCGGCGACTTTCTCCGTCGCCATGGATTCTTCGTCCGATCAACGGCAGGTCGCTAGCTCACGGCGAAAACGAGAAGGAGCTGCCGTTTCCACTTCGTGGGTTTTACGCATGAGGATTCTTAAATCATTTTAAATGTTTCGGCCCAAAAAACAAAATAATTTTAAATGGCGAAAATTTAATTTAAATTCTTAATTAATGAAATTATGGAATGTGATCATTTGGATGTTCGATTTCGAATTACCGTTTTGGCCATGCAACGGTCATTTGTCTTCAGGAAAAAAAATCCATTAAGGGTTGCAAATCACATAAAAATAATTTCGACATGCGTGTATAAAAATATAAATGATAAGGAATTGAATTAATTCGAGAAAAGGTATTTAAATAAATCTGAATGCACAAATAAGTATAGAATTGAAATGATTTCAAGATGAAATTAATAATTTTTTCTCAATTCTTTGGATTTTCACACTTTTTGCCGATTCTTGGTGCTCTTATAACTATATTGATTTGCTTCCACTTGTTTATAGACGTTCCATAAAATCTAGAAAGTATAAGGGCATGAATAGGAAAGTGGAGAAGAAGGTTAATTGCATAAATATTTAACCGTTCATTTTAGTAGCGAGCAAAGGATTTTTTGAAGAATTTTTTGGTTAAAAAGCAAGGTCGAAATCTTTAATTCATTGATTTATTCGTATATTGCGCTACAACATGACCAAATTACAGATTTCCTAAGGTAACAAATCGTGGATTAAACTAAAGATTATATACTACTACTTGATTTAAGGACTTTCAAAGATCTCTCTCCCCACTTTTGTAATTTCCAAAGTGGCTTCCACATGTACTTTGTGATTACTTTGGAAAAAACTATATATTCGGATTAACTCTATCCAACCATGAAAAGATCATGCTTAAAGAAAAGAAAGTAAGTTCTTGCTATTTATGTAAATAGAATTACGGAGTAAATGTAGATCCATAAATTTGGATTGGATTGTGCAACCTATGAGTTGGATTAAAGTTTAAGTAATTTGACATTTTCATAATTTAAGTTTGAGTTGAAATTCAATTCACTCCAACTACAAACACTTTATCTTTTGTTATCGTGACCATGGCAACCATATGCAACCACCAATACACAGTTAGGTCCGCCGTCGATGTGTAAGTAGTAGAGATGAGTATGATTCTAGGGTTAAATCGAGAACCTAAGAATCGGACTAATGGAAACCGATTTGGTTTCAAGTTTTAGAATATGTAGAGTAAATTCCAAATTCCAAAAATTGGAAAACTTATTCCGATAAGCAAGTTCTAGGTGAAACTAGAAACTGAGAACCTTTATTCCTAGAACAAGTCTTTATATTTTTCTTATTCTATGTTTTTGCAGAATCCTACAATATTTTATGATATCCAATAATGAGTATGTATTACGAAACTACTAGTTTGAGCTTTCATTTCCGGCAACATCCATGACTGAAATTTTTACTTTATTAATATTTAATAATCATTGTGTGTCGAAATATGAGTTATGAGCAATGAATTATAACAAACAATAGCCATTAGAAATGATGATTAATTACAATCATTCAATTAAGAATACGAAAGAAATGTTGAAACTTGTGACAAGGTTCCTGAATATGCAAAAATTTAAAGAACCTGTTCCGACTAGTACATTTCAAGTCTCATTTGAACAAAACTAAAAACCGCTCACTCCTAATAAGTAGAGATTTGTACCAATCATAACCCTAAAAATAATCCTAAACGTAGGATTTTTATGAGGTGAATTGATGATGTGAGAAATTTACACATTTACCATAGGGTGATTGACATGTTGAAAAATACGATTGTAGAACTAAATCCAAGCACCAAAGTCATTAATCCAACGGTAAACGTGCAAGGATAATTTCACACTGGCCATGGACCTACGAATAATTCATAAACATATATCACCTCCATTGCCATCACGGTCGCCAAAATCATCAATACTCATCTTTTGATATCTCGTGTCGATCCCGAAATCAAAGACACTAGCTTCAAGAACCGGTTCAAGATCGAACACGAGACCCCACACTTCTCCAAGTCTTCTCGATGCCCAAACGAGGTATAAAACAATCTTAAACTTAGAAAACAATCTTCATTGCTACTAGTTTTATAGTGAATAAAACAATCTTATGACTTGGAAAGAATAAAAGGCCTTCCTCACACAAAGACCTCCAGAGTTCGTTCGTTCGATGTCATCATAATAAACTATACCCAATCACTGTTATTTACAGGTCTTCTACTTTGTATTTACAGTAGCCACCAATTGTAGAGGAAAAGGATAGAGCAGAACCAGCGATCATGCGTACATGTGATGATAGGGCAATGATCTATGAGTAGTAGGACCACGGATTGTCGAGAAAAGATCTTCCAGCGCAGTATACAAAGGCTCGGCAGCCTTAGGTCTATCCACTGTCCCGAGTAGTATGTCGGATGTGGTGAGATATGGATCACCATAAAAGCGCAGATTAGCATCCATCCTCGTGGCAACCACATTACTCTCCAGCGACACTCCCACAAATGCACCTACATCAAGGTACATTCCATTGTCAGTTTTTCGTATAGGGAAGAGGAGATGGCAAATCAAAGGTCCAATATTTATCGGACTTCCCTCCCCAGCTTTTCTGCCCTTGATGTTACTACAGTTGCAAAAAACTTCAATCCAAATTTGAAGCATTAAACTGTAAGGAAATCCCAACAAGAACTCATGGTGCATGAGGACAAACAACGGGTGTAGGATAACTTCATCATCGGCTCTTCAAAATTTTAGCAACTTCGTTGCATATATAGTATCTACAAATTAGGCCTCCTATATGAGACAACACTCATGCCTCTCAAAGGTCAAAAGATACGGCATAAAGTTCCATGCAATGTCCATCCATATCAAGCAGCAAAACAGAAAAGCAATCAGCACAAGGCTACTGGTGAAACATGGCACTAAACATTGTTTTAGACATACAACATCCACAATTACGAGGCTCAACGATTTCTAAAGGCACTTTAAGCCATATTCTGAATTTCCTCAACCATAACTGCCAAACAACTCTAGCTTGGATCAGCTCTGCCCAACGTCATGAGACATTGTGATATTAAAGGAGATAGGAGCATGCAGTGCTAAAAAATCTTACCATTCACAACCCAAATTATGTGACTCCATTCAATTCATACACGAGACGATTCGATTCGTAGCTATGAATCGAAGATGCATCTGAATCGCAAGCGAATCTTGCAAATTTGCAGATGATTCGATACAATTCAGTATGATTCACCACAAATCAGTCAGATTCCTAGATTTGTGATTGTAGGGCTCCAGAAGTTTTGGCATTATGCTTTGTACACATTTTGTGTGGTGAATGTTTACATGTTACAATTTTTTTGATAAAGGCATCATTTTCTTGAATTTCTTACATGTCATTTGTGTTCATCAACACGATATCTGATGTTTAATGTGTTTATAGGTTGTACTGCAATTTTTTCTACATTTTCACACCAAAAAGCTAGGTTGCAGTAAAATATCCCTCTTTTCAAGTTACCCTAAAAGTTCTTACTGAATCTTACAATTCACCATTTGGAAATGAGCTTTATGACTCCCAATTCCAACCTCAATTTGACAGCATAGCAAGTTTTAGACGGTGAATGAATGGGGTTCCCGGCATTTGACTCCATGAGCATATCCACTGAAAACATGACAATAGAACATCCAAAGGCATCTAACTAGATAAATTACCTTTACTGCAACTGTACGTGTAACACATGCCAGAACCCCTATCACCAGCTCGAAGATCTGCTTCCAACACTCTCCCTACAGGACCTGCTGCAGCACTGCAACCAGCACCAAGAGAAAAGTGCATGCGACTGCAAAATGTCTTCACCGCCTTGTAATCATGGAGTACAATGATGAAATCCATGAGCTCGCCCCCAATCTGGAGTGCATCAATGGAAGATGGCATAACGCAATAAGATGCATGTCTGACTTAAATTCCCCAAGATTAGCAGAAAAAAGCCAAAGAGCACATATCTAATTGTTGACAATAGGGGAATAGAAATCAAAACTTATAAAAGCACGGGAAATGTGAGAATCCAGGTTACCTGAGCACCCCATCCTAAACCAACAGAGAGTATTGCTGATGGGGCAGACCAAGTTCCATCCGCTCTTCGAGCAATGACCAAACCAGTGCCAATTTTATACGTAACCAGCACACCAGCTTTAGCTACGGTCACAATGGCCAAGCCTTTTGCACCTTGTAAAACTGCCAAGGGTATGGACTTCTCTGGGTTAGAAAGAGCAACCTGCCCACATCATTAAGCAAAAGATGAAAGGCTTTAGTGCCTAGTTTCATAATTGACAAGGGCATGAAAGTAACAGACAATAATAATCCACAACTGTCTGTCGAAAAGAACCAATTTATCATCCGTAAGAATGAGGCCAATGTGATGGAAGAAAAATAGAGTTCAATTGAAGCATAGCAGAAGGATTGTCCACTATTTGTACAATCTACCTGACAGTAACTTCTTAATGTATTAGAAGCTTTGTATATCTCATGTTCCATTTTCACACCGACGGGAAGATTCAGCCATCCTCTCGTGCAGGTCCAATCCATGACATCATGCTTAGCTACTTGCACCGCATTGCTAATGGAGTGAATAAGAATTCCTTGCAATGGGTCGAGCCTGTCGTAGCACGCATCACAAACTCTCTGTGGATTCCGCTCCCTGAACTTGACGGGCAACAAGCACCTTCCCTTGGTACATAAACGGCAGAAAATCCCACCACAGCACCGACAATGATGCCGTCCTCTAGTAAGTGCTGTGAAAGGAGCAGCACACCGCATGCAAACAGTCGTCGAACTATCAGGAAGCCAGTCTGGAGGTTCCGCTTCCAACACATCCTTATATGCACTTTGATTCTTTCCATCAAATTCAAGCAGTGGTGGGGCACTCGGGATGTAAACCGAGGAGTGCAAGTATGTATCTCCATTTTTACCCGACCCCAAGAATGAGACATTGGAGCTCGACAATTGCTTCCCTGCGGGAAGACTTGGACCTTTATTACGCCCAGTCAAAATTGCAATTATACCACCCACCAAATTTTTCAAGTTCACCTCAGGTGGAGCATGAGCCTGACTCGGGTTACTCACTTCATCACCAGAATCGTATTCCTCCTCATAGTCATCTTCTGATCCCTGAATAAATGGGTATAATCCATCCCGTTTTGAGTCTTTTGAGGCCGCCGGACCGGCATTTCCACCCTCAGAAACAATCCATCCAGAATCAGAGTATTCATCATCGTACGTAAGCCCACTGTTCTCCTTTTTGTCTATCTTAGACAGCGAAGAATACGAAACTCTCCCTTCAGAAGCTGCCATGCCCTGACCCACGCATATAATCAAGTACCACAAAGAGTATCGAACACGAACCCAGCTATAAAAACGGTAGCTCACCCTGCAAAAGATGCAGAATTTCAGATGGACATACTACAGAGGGCATATGAAGCTCCAAGCAGCTAAGCACACCAACATATTGAAGACAGAATCCAGAATAACCATGCCTTGCAATGAGATAAGCCTCAACTTGACCTCAAACATACGCAGGACCGCCAAAATAGACGGGCATCAAAATTCTCACATGGAACAAGCGGCAGAAATCATCCAAACATCAATAACCATCCCTCACACATGAAATTCAAAACTAGCTAAACATCAACCAAAACAGCAAAAAGCCTTCCGATTTCTCCGAATTTCGAGCCACCGCATAATCAAATCAATGAACTAGCGATAACCCAGATGAAAAAACCTTAGATAACACGAGCTCCTCCCCAATTCAATCCGCAACAACCAAAAGGGGCCTGATAATTTTGCTTCCAGAGTAGGGTTTTCTCATGGGTGGGAGCAAAAAGACGTTACCTTTCGTGGCGGGTCACCTCTTGAAGGTCCTTGGCACGATGAACACGACGCCAGATTGATAAAACGCGACCAGCAAGACCCTGGAGATTGCAGACGATTGTGCCCGTGCGTGTAAAATGGAAGGAAATTGACTTATGCGATCTTCAATCGATTCTTAATCTTAGCCACAGCGATGGGAAGATACCTCCTCGGACTATGCGGCTGACGCTACCGATACGGCGTCGTCGCGTTTGCTTGAGACCTGCCCACACGAAACGTCTGTACGTAATACGTATAATACGTATTATACGTAATACGTATAATACGTATTATACGTATAATATTTATGTATATACATACGCATACGTATTATACGTATAATATATAATATACACATACGGAAACAAGTTATCCCTTTGCCACCCAATTTTCACCAAAAAGATAAAATTACCCTAATCATTAAATTACTGTGGCAACCCTAAATTTATTTACTTTCCTTTTTAGTTTTTTTTATTATACAAAAACAAATTCTTTTTTTTATGATTAAATTAAAGTGGTGACCCTAAATTACTGTGCAAAATGGACCACTCAAACAGAGAACCACTCGGATCAAACCGAATTGGCTGGTTGGGTCCAGTTCCCAGAAGTGTTGATTTGGTCCTTGATTCTTAAAAATAAAATCGGTGTTTGGGTAGTTTGATTTCTGGACTGGACCGGACTGGATAGAGTATATATGTTTTTTTCTTCAAAAAAGTAGTAAAATATATAAATATTATATCGTTCAATTCCAACTAGTGGGAAAAAAATGACCATGTTGGAGATGTGATTAGCGCAATTGATTTGATTAAAGATTCTTCAATTAATATAAGGTTTAGATCGATATCAATTAGTAATTCAAAATGATTTTGCTTGTTTGTATATTCTTTATATTGTTTATACTTTCTAATATAAATACATGTAAAGAATACATATCAAGTCAAAGTGAATACAAAGAAATTTTTCAATATCCTTTTCTCTTTCACTTCATGTGTGTTAAGACTGGTTCCAATCGACCGGCCTGATCTCTAGCCCCCAATTTTGGAAACTGGATTGGAAACTTATCACCTTTAATATATTGCAAGTATTCCATGTGTATGCAATGTGCTTTTATTTTATTTGTTAGCTTTTACTTACATAAAGATCACGTTTGTCGAAAAAGAGTAATTTCCGAAAAACCTTATCCTTTTCAATGTCGTTGAGCACTAATATGGACAAATTATCAAGTGGAATCTAGAAAAAAGTTAAAATAGACAATTTTTTAACGCAATAACTTATTAATGAATTTTCACTTTCGTGGTGCATAGCATAATACCATCAAACCTTTTTATATCGATTTTTTTATACCGATCATGGTATGATTGGATGAAAAAGAAAAAAAACCCACGTTGAAGATTTTCCAAAGCAAAATCACTGAAAGATCGAATTTAATTAAATCAAAACATTGCAGAAAATAAAAAAATTTAAAGCTCTCCAAAAATTGTTTACCAAACATTTTCTTTTGCCAAAGGCCTTTTGGTTACGAAGGTTTTTGGCAAAGTTCAACCGGACACACCCAAAAAGTTATGTTATTGCTTTTCCTTAACGGTTGATCAGTGATCACCATAAATGAAAATTTTCACAAAAACCATAGATAGTCTACATTTTCATTCATTCATTCATTTATTTACGTGTAGGTACATAGTTACTCAGCACGCGGACACTATTGCAAATGCAAAATTTGAAGTGCATTTGAATTCAATGACTGGTTACCTCCAAAAAAGGATTTGCAAGAGAGCAAAACTGCGCCGGACTTGATGGCTCCAAAGAACATATTTTATGGATAGACTCACTGAATAATTCAATTTAACATTAGATAATAAATGTTTTTTTTGGGGTGAATAATCAGGCTAGTTCAATCTTGGAGTTGGCCTCAATCAAGCTGATTCACAAGGGGATTGGTCTGGTTCCCAATCCCAAAAACGAGGAGTGGTCTTAGCCGATTTGATTTCCGATTTTATATCTTTAACCAATCGGTTTTCCAAGGTAGAAGGTTGTCGACTTGAACTTGGAACCAAAATGGTTTTGAACTAATGCACCCTAATCCTAAATAAATTCTTTCATTCTTTTTTCAAAATAATTTTTTTTGGTTGAAATCGAATGTGTTTGGCATTTTATCTTTAAGCAAAATGAATTGCATTCACCTTTGGCATGCGCATATATTATCTATAATAAAATGAAAAAAAGAAAAGCCCCCGTCGGTTCCATTATCAACGGGGTCGGTTCTTGATTTCAAAAACTAGGAACCGACCCCGACGCCAAAACTAATCCGCTCTATCGAACTTGCCAAGTTTGACTAGTCCGAGCATTTCAATAGAGTCGAGGATTTCTGGGCTTGACCCGAGCCAACTAGACCACCCACTTGACCTGGACTTACATACATTGGACTATGTTTGATCTAACTAGAATTTCATTTTGGACACAACGTACGAACCTACAAATGAACATCCTATGACCAAACCATGGGCCTACGTAAGTCCAAGGGCCTTCAATGCTCGTATCAAGAGATCGTCCTTGCTGGAGTCAACACCTAATTTGAGACGGAAAGAAAAGTCCTAATTGGACTCTGGTTTTTTAACCGTCCCTCTCTTCTCTATTTCTCTAGAAGCCGCGAGTTGCTGCAGAAGACAAGTCCAACTTGCTAGGAATTGTGTGGTCAATTTCCTCCACCGCTGAGAACTCATGGTCAATTTCCTCCACCGCCGAGAACTCATGGTCAAAAAGCAAAAAGGGGCTCATAATATATTATAATATATATTAAGAAGAATCAGGAGCCATCCAAGGAGAAGAAAAGTTCCACTTGACTTCCTTTACTTTGACTTGAAGGAAAAGGTGCGGCTGGAGTGCAGCGGCGGAGTCCAGGCGGCGGACATGCCTATAAATATAGATGTAGTTCATTAGTGTTGAGTGTGAAGATAGAGTGAGTTTTAAAAAGGCAAGAGAGAGAGCAGAGGGAGGCTAGAATACTCAGCAGAGAGAGCCATAGGGTGAGCCTCAGAGTGATCGAGAGGACAGCTTATAGTGTTAAGCTTGTATTAGTAGTGTGTATTTTTATAAAAACCTACACAAGGCCTTTGAATACTGTTATCTCTCTTTCTCTTTCTCTTTTGTGTCATTCTCTCCCCACCAAACACTCCAAAACTATTTGTTATCCTTTTGGTTCCGATAATTTGTATCGTAGCCTAGGTCACATACCCAATAATTGATATCGAGTTAGAGTTGTATACCCAACAGTTCTTTCCTCGTGTGTATCCAGGAGAAATCTCAAGATACAGGCACGGTTGACTAGAACCCCCAGAGGAATCAAAAGAGAAAAGGAAGACTCCCTCAGCTCTCGAATTCGTTCCCAATATGCAAATGCGACAGAGAAAAATCAACGTTGCTCGATTCTCTGACAATCTCATTTCTAAGTAGCCCGTAGGAATTTCATTGCCCAACCCATAATAAAACATAAAACCATATGAAATCTTCAGGCGCATGCAAAGTCTAGGCACGTGGGAAAAAGAAGGGAGTTTCAACTTTTTATGTGAATTTATCCTTACCCGAATTTATGAAGGGACTTGATGCACCATCGTTTTATGAGGATAAGTGCATTACAAATCCTAAAACTTGTCATGAAAGTACAATTAAGTCATAAAACTTACAAAAAGTACAGTTAAGTCTTAAAACTTATAAAAAGTACAATTAAGTCTTAAAACTTATCACAAAAATATAATTGAATTATAAAATTCTCAAAAAATGCAATCAAATCCTAAAACTTATTACGAAAATGTAATTGAATCCTAACACTTTCAAAAGACGACATTAGAGGAAAATTTCCATTTGACAAATTTTAGGGTAAGGTTGCAATTTCGCAATAAGTTTTAGAACTTAATCGCACTTTTTAAAAAATTTTGGACTAAATTGTATTTTGTAAATAAGTCTTAAAACTTTCAATACACTTATCTCAATTTTTATGAAAGTTTTCAGAATTCGACCACATTTTCGTAATTAGTTTTGAGATCTCTGGCACATTTGTCCCATAAAAAAAACTCTGTTCATTTTGCAAGGAATAGGAACTTAAATATATGGGCCGTTTGGTTCAAAGATTCCCAAGGACTTTCATCCCCGGCCCCTTGGGGGAAAATGCAAACCTATTTGGCTCAGCTTTGGGGAAATGCAATTGAAGATGTTCTCAAAATCCCTCAGCTGAATGCTAGTCTAAAGGTACATTTGCAAGTTGCATTTTCGGAATGCAACTTAGAGGACTACTGTTCATCTTCCCCGCGTGGCCAACACCGCCGACGACCGCCGGCCAAGGAAGGTGACCGCCGATAAAGGCGGCTGTCGCCCATTGTGCGCCTAGGTCGCCACCTCAGGCAGCGGTAGCCCGTCGCTTGAGTCGGGCGACCCAGGTGGTCGCGCGACCACTACCATCACCTGGGTCACTCGACCCGGGCAACAGGTGACCGCCGTCGCTTGGGTTCACGACCCAGGTGACGAGCGATCGTCGCCTGAGGTCGCACAGTGGTCAGATCTAGCCGCCGGAGCTTGACTAGCAGCTAGGGTGATTGCCGAAAAGTGAATTGGAAAAAAAAAAAATTATTTACAATTTTTTTTTAAATATAAAATTTTGCAAAAGTCCCTTGAAGAAAAAATATAGTATTCACCAAACGAAATTCAAGTCAAAGTTGTTTCACAATGTAAAATTTATCAAACAGTATTTGTATTTCGAAAAATTCATTTAACTCAAAGGTATTTGCATTTTCCCAAATGCATTCTCCTAAAACCGAATCAAACGCATCATATATCGGCTATGCTTCCAATGATAGGATTTCCCATGGAAGATTCTCTCGAGAAAGCAGAGGACAGTTTCGATACCACCATTTCAGGAGGCGGCTTACGTCGCTGGCCCCAAAACATGTCGTGCGAGAACGGAAGTCGGAGGGGAAGGAAACGCGTCCTGCTCAGGAATCGAATCGGTATAAAAGCCAGTCCTGCGCTTCCATACGCCTCCTGTCTCGCGTCCAGGCAACCACGATTTCCACGTGCGCGTGCAAATAAGGACAAAAAAAAAACATCATGATTTCTCCTGTCCTTATTTTCCTCAGGCGGGTGACGTGTTGCCTAGTTGGCGGATTATTTAAATAAAGCAAGTTAGCAATAATGATGGCATTAGGATTAAAAAAAATGGAATAATAATTGAGCATATGGTATATGCTGCGGCCCTCGCGCACCCAATTGGGGTGTAACACCGAAATTCTCCTAACGAGGGGGCTGGCATTGGATTTTTCAAGCTCGACCATTCATTCACGGCTCTCGGGAACAACCAAAGTGTTGGGTCTTTTGCATGACAAGCCATCCCGTGGATAGAATTGTAAGAAATTGAGGATCGATTTGAAGTTTTTGCACGTGATGAATTTATATAGGGATAATGACAAATGGTTTTTGAATTTTGATTTTATGTGCAGTTTGATATGGTCACTAAATTACTAGTGAATATTCAAATTCAGTTCCTAGACTATTCAAAAATATTAAATACCATCATTATGTTAATTCAGTACGCCGATGTGCCGTCCAACCGTTAAGTTTGAATGGCAAACACCAAAAAAGAAGAAGTTATGTGTGGATTATTTAAGTGAGATAGTCATCATGAATCGGGATATAATGGTTCACGTAATCAAATAACGATGGACATGTTGATGCCCTACTCTCTCTCTCTTTTCCTTTTCTAAAGTAAATGAATAAAAAAAATGGATTCATTGAATTAATATTTTGAAAAATTCAACTCAACGTATAAGAATCATGTCATCAAACGACGTCCAATTTGTCATCTGAGCAAATGGAAGAACTACATTGAAATTTTACCAACAGTCAAAGGACAACATATAACAAATTAAGGACGCGAATAATAACATTTCTGGAACAGAAATAGATTTTTTTATTTCTATTTCTGGATGAGTTTATGAGCCAAAAAATCCGTTTGATAACGACAAAACATTTTTACTCTTGGAATAGAAATTCGTTTGATAATAAAAAAAATTTCACTTTCCCAAGTAGTGGCGGTAATAGGAGGGGCGGTGGCCGGGACCGGACCCCGGGCGGCGGCATCGGCGCGGCGGCGCAGCAGCAATGGCGGGGGCGACTGGTGACGGGCGACAACCAGCGGCGTCCGCCGGCGAGCGACAGCAGCAGCCAGCGACTGGTGGCGGGCGATTGGCGGTGGGCGGTGGTGATGGTGAGCGACGGACGACACAAAATTCCTTCAAGTAAGAAGAAGAAAGAGAAAAACAATTTCTGATTTCTATTCCAGAAATAGAAAAGTAAAAAAATTTTGTTTCTGATTTCTATTCCAAACCTATTTCTGGAAAAGAAATTTGTTCTAGAAATAGAAAAGTAAATTTTTTATTAAACGGATTTCTATTCTAAAAAAAAAAAGAATTCTGCTACCATCCACTTGCCCTAAAAATCTAAGAACACATTTTTTATCGGAATAGAAACTAACATGTCATTTCATCATTTACTCCTACACACAATAATTTTGAAATAACTACTCCGGCACACGTAAACCCATATGGTCTTAAACTCTTGAGTCGCGATCATAGCCGGCCACGTCGATCCACATCAAGACATACAAACCTCTATATTGTATGATTAAATACAGACCAATTGTTCATTGATCGAGTTTCCTCAAAAACACGGAAGAATTCGGATTTCTATGGGAATCCATCCCTCTTTTCTTCCATTTCCATCTGAGATTTCGGCCATTGCATTCAATTGTAGCAGGAGGACTACTATTTCAACTTCGTACCACAAGGAATCCCATGCCAAAGAGATTGGACTTTGCCTCTCCATGCAGTAAGCGCCTCATCTCAACACAATTTCTATCTTCCCACTAGTAGCGTGCGAAAGAGGGAAAAAAAAGCGAAAAAGAAGAAGAGAAAATTTTGACTTGCTCGCACGACTACGGCTCTCGATGTGAAAAGGTGACACGTCGACATTAAATATTTAAAGCCCAACAGCTAAATCGCTTCAGCTACAACTGTCCGAAACAGGAAATCGGGTGACATGACGTCATCGTCGACGTCAACACTGATCGTACAGGTGTTTTTTTGGCGGGTCGTGCCCGGTCCAATTCAACATCGCCGATTCGCAAATGGGGATTCAGGCCGTTTCTGTGCAGCCTGGCTTCTTCGCACTCTCTTTTTGTACAGCTGCCAAGGCCCAAAATTCAGGAAAGATGCAGTCGTCACGCTAGCAAATTCTTTAAATCACCATTCATTATTGGATTTTATTTTATTTTATTTTTATCTTTGGGGTGCTCGAAAGTGCAATGACGTCCGTTCTTGAATTACTCGTTTCAGGTCAAAGTCAACTTCGAGGATGTGGACGTGGGGGGAAAGTTGGGGTTTGGGATTTAATGTAGTTTTGGAATAGCTTCCCCATCGTTCATGTTTGTGGCTTGCACTTGATCGTTTGAATGAGACTTGTACGATGTGTGATGTTGGCATGAAACACACTCCACGCTATGGTGTGTCCAAACGTGACAGACCATTTGGTTTGTCTATGGGAGGATAAGGATGTCCACCCGATCCTTCGTGAATAGTCACGGAAATGGAGAAATGGGAAAAA